>CM060607.1:43393939-43701439 GCA_030578255.1 Tiaroga cobitis | reverse complement strand
CCTCTTCCTCAATGTCTTCCTCCTGTCTGTCTTCTTTCATCTCTTCCTCATGCTCATCCAGGTCCTCCTCATTCTCCTGAAAAGCTTCATCGTCTGCTTCTTCTTGACTGCTTCTCTCTAGACTGTCCTCATCTCGGCCACGCTCTCTACCGCCCCCTGCTTGATTGGAGGATGTGTAGAGGCGCAAGGTTTGAATAGGCGGACCATATAGTACAGCCGAGTCCCAGGAGTGTTTGCCGGAAATGTCTCTCACGATCACCCGAACGCAGGCACTGGTGGTGGTGAGGCCAGCTGACATCCCACCACCGGGCAGCCCGTCCTCCGCCCGGATTTGTAGGTAGGACAGCAGGGTGGTGCCATTAAGTACAAAGAACTGCAAGTTGGGCGCATCAAAGAGTTCAGGGGCCAGGTCTGCGCTCTCGCTGTACGGGTTATCCTGGTTCTCACACACCTGGCTGGTCAAAGTGGCCGGACCACCACTCATTGGATAGTGACCCAGGTGGTTGACCAGGTGCGATATGACCGTGCGTGCCGCAATAGAAATCAGCCCTTGCTGAATTCGGCTCCTCACTACAAACAGACAGAAAGAGACAGATGTATTTGTAAGAAGTGTGAGGAGAAATTTCCATAGATTTTCAAAGACAATTGCCATTATTCATAAAGTTTTACACATCCCCCAATCCTTGAGTGTTCACTTATATTCACATTTTTTTTTTGGCTAATTTGATAATGTTTTCAGATCAACAAAGATTACTATGAGGAGTGAAGTTCCATTTGGAAACACAATTTCAAAATAATCTTAATTAACATTTTGGTGACAAATCAGTATTACAGAAGCTTTGTATATTTATGGTGGTTTTGGGTCACCTGGCATATTCAGATGCATTTCTTTAAGGTCATTTACAAAAAATGGTCCATTTTATATTCAAATTCAATAAGATGGAGCAAAAATAATAAATATGCCTCAAGATGTGATTTTTTTTATTATTTAAAATTAGGACTATTTAAGAATATTTTTAAATCGACATTTTCCGAAAAATACAAAAAATAAATAAACTGATAAACAACAACAACAACAAAAAAAACAGCACAAGATACGTTGCAGTGGCCAAAGTTATTTTTCTGAATGTTAATGGCCACAGCGGCGGCATTAAAAAATAATAATAAATGATTAAATCAGAAAGTTAAGATGAACGAGTTGACCTCACTAATCGACTAATCTGTTCATCCATCCCTAAATATATCCTGTAGAATTTCATCAAAAATACAAGAGTCTGTATAAGAGTGAGAGATATGAAGAGACCGCAATGATGATGACAAGGTGTTAAAAACAAGTAAAAGAAAAGAGTTTAGGCACTCATTTCATCAGGGATGTACTGATTTTCAGATCTATCAGTGTTAAAACTCCTGCAGAGCCGGAATGAGTGCAGGTGCAGACAGCTCGTGTGAATACGGGGACATTAGGGTGTGATGAAGAATGCAGGATGCCTGGTGAGAGGTGCAGATGCCTCAATGCTGGTAAGAAGCTCCCGACGGAGACACTCCCTCTTCGCACACTGCCAGAACTCACAAAGAAACCATGCAGAGAGCAGCCCAATACCAGTACACTAGACGTGCCAGAGGCCCACTCCCCCCAATCAACACACCACACCAATCACATTCAGCGAAACTTTCCATCGCCTTAATGAGCCAAAACATTCTTAGACTGGAGCTCTCGGGGGGAGGGTTTTTATCCAGATGAAGCAGTCTTCTGTTCGGACCACCTCAGCTGCAGAGTGCCCTCCGATCCAGCAAGAATTCAGTGCTAGGAGCAATTTCAAGAGAATGGAGCTAGGAAAGTGGTGGACACATGTCTCACTCAGGGTTGTAATGATTAGTTATTTTCGTCTGATGGAGAGACACAGCACAGGAAACCAGCCCCCTGCTGTCAATCTCAAGCCCATCCTCACCCTGACACACACTGAAATTAGTATGAGGGAGCAAACCAATTCGGTGAAGACATTTAGCTATTTAGAAGATGATAAAGATAGGAGGAACATGGGTGAGTGGTGGTTAAAACTGTGTGTCAAGCTCTACTCGTCCATGTTAATACTTGTTTTTGTCTTAACCTGTAGCAACAGAGAGACATAATCAATTCAGTTCTACGTTAATCCAATTAAAAAGCTATGTAATGAAAAGAAAGAAAAAGCATTTTGTTAGCTCCACCCCAGTGACATCTCATTGGTCCAAAATGGTGCTTTTCGTAGCAGCATATTAAACTGTTAATCGTTTTGATTGGCTGCCGTGTGATTTTTTCTGTGCGGACAGAATGACTTTCTGCTCTAAACTTGTCATGTCACCTAGTTAGGAAAAGGTGTAAGAAATAGGAAAAAGGAAAAAGACAAGACTGCAAGCAGAACCTGACTGAAATATCAGATGCATAAACAAAGAACAAGATGACCAAGAAGGTCAAAACAAGTACGAGAGGCAGAAGACATGCGTTCACCTTCAGTGACGGGCTGCAGCTTGGAGGAGCGTTCAGAGTCGGGTGAATGGAGCGGCTCTGGCTCCTTCAGGTTCTCTAGTAGTAGAAACGGGTCATAGTCAGGGCTGCTTAAGTCTGACAGGTGAATGGGGAAGTAATTGGGGTTATTGAAGCTCTGCGCCCCATACACACAGCCATGGAGGACCTGTGAGATGGACAAAGGAGTTAGAAATACAAAGAAATATAGCATTATGGCACAGGTCTTTAGTTTCACAGGGTCTTAATTTACAGATAAAAAGAGATACAAATTATGTTTAATAGATGATGTGAGCATTGGTCTCGTACTTTATAGATGCAGCTTAGGACGGACTTGTCGGTCTTCTCCTTGTCTGAGGCACCTTGGACCGACTGGAGGAGAGTTTTTGGAGGTAGAGCCATCACCCAGTCCAGCAAACACAGCAGCAGAGACACAACCAGCTGGAAAGAGAGTATAAATATACATACGTAGATATATATACATAACATACACATATACAATAAAAACAGTAATACTGTGAAATTATTAAAATGTGAAATAAATGCTTTCTATTTCAGTATATTTTAAAATGTAATTTATTCCTGTGATGACAAGGCAAAAGCAGAATTTTCAGCATCATTACTTCACATGATTCTTCAGAAATCATTCTGATTCGGTGCTCAAGAAACATTTCTTATTATTAATGATGACAGCAGTTGTGCTTTAAACGACTTCATTTGGATTGAAAAGAGCAACCTGGACATTCTGTAAAATAACACTTTTTGTGTGTTCAATAAAACTTTCAGATTTGGAAAGATCGGAAGGTGAGCAGAAATACATTTTTTAGGAATACTTCCTCTTAAATAAAAATCATCACAAACTGTTGGCTAAACAAAAAAAGCATTAATTTCACATTTATATGAGTGTGTTCTTTCATTGTTTTGGGGTGCACTTGTGTCATGAGACATACCCTCTTGTCCAGCTCATGAGGGGAGGTCTCTGTGATGGGAAGAAGGTAAGTGATGGTTGCAATAAGGACCTAAACAAAGCAGGAAATTAATGTAACTTTCTATGTAACAAATCAAAATCAGGCTTAACTTGCAGTGTGACTGACTTTACCTCCACTATTTTTTTGGGAGTGTTAGGCGGGAATTTCTGCAGTTCCTCAACATAGTTTATGAGCAGGTGCAAAATGTCCGAGGCCACCAGGGCAACCGTTTTATTTGAGAACTGCAAGGAAGGCATTAATGGTTAAAATAGAAGCAATCAGCAACTTTAATGTGCTCAGACATGTGTGGAGCAAAACAGGAAAATTGCATTGTGGTCCTCATCTGAGCTGATTAAGACGGGATGAGTCTTTTCCTAATTCTGCTTCATGGAACGGACCCAAAGGAGAGAGGCACTCATGTCTAACCCTCCACTGACAACAGATTCTCAGAAAAGCCAATAAAATCGACCCGATCACAAACAGGCTTTTCTGATTGGACCAGAGTTTGAGTATGTGTGTGTCTGTTGGCCCTAGCCTTCATTTCAGACAGAAATGTAATAATTCCTCGAACTCTCTGAAGCGTAAATTCTTCAGTGGATTAGCCTTCTGTCTGTGAAAAGCAGAGAAGCCAAACATGCTGACGGTCCAGATTTAGGAAGGCTGGTAGGGGTGGGTACAGGGAGTATGGAATAATCTTCTTCTGGATGAACAGAACACACTTGTGCCAGTGCACTGAGCCCAGGCATCAGGAACGGCTTCAGAAGACTCAGGCCAAGGGCAATGCCATCATTTTTCTGCTGTGCTCACTTACATTGCCAGTGAAGGTTCTTTTACAACACAGATGCTTCTATTCCATTTATAATCAATCTTTAACAGCAGAATACATGTACATTTTGTGTAACCAAGCATCCGTTACCTTGAGAGTAACACAGATGACGTTAAGTGCTTCTTTGATCTGCGGATGCTGAGTGCCATGAACCAGCTCTTCACAGAGCCAAATACCCAGACTACAGAGTGCCACACACCTGAAAAACACACAAAACTTTTAGATCTTATGTAAAATAAATGGATGAATAATTGCCAACACATTCAAAATAAACATACAAACATGAAATGAGACAAAATGCACAATCCATTGTGTTGAAAATACTTGTGTTTTAGATCCGGAAATGGAAATGTTTACATCTGCCATGTAGAAAATTTACTTGACATGCCAAAACATTTGTTAGCATTAAAAACAATTAGCACAGTTAGCACTAAAATAAAATAAAAATAATAATGAAAAAATGCATAAATGAAGAAGTTATTTATATATAAAGTTAGCTACATATATAGTGTGTATATGTACCTACATTTTTGTAACATTATAAATCTCTTTACTGATTCATTTAATGTGTCCTTGCTAAATAAAAGTAATAAATACATAGTAACAAAAGATTGAAAAAATCTGCCTGATCTGACGAGTCTTGATTTCTGCTGCGACATTCAGATGGTAGGGTCAGAATTTGGTGTAAACAACATGAAAGCATGGATCCATCTGAACTTGTATCAACATGGTGTAATGGTGTCAGGGATGTTTTCTTGGCACACTTTGGGCCCCAGAGTACCAAATGAGCATTGTTTAAACGTCACAGCCTACCTGAGTACTGTTGCTGACCATGTCCACCCCTTGATGACAACAGTGTACCAATATTTTTTTATGGGTACTTAAAGCATGATAATGCAACAGGTCACAAAGCTCAAATCACCTTAAACTAGTTTCTTGGACAAGGCAATTAGTTCACTAAACTCAAATGGCCTCCACAGTCACCAGATCTCAATCCAATAGAGCACCTTTGGGATGTGCTAAAAGGGAGATTCACATCACGGATGTGCAGCCGACAAATCTGCAGCAACTGCGTGATGCTATCATGTCAATATGGACCAAAATCTCTGAGGAATGTTTCCAGGATCTAGTTAAATCTATGCCATGATGAATTAAGGCAGTTCTGAAGGCAAAAGGGGGTCCAACCCGGTACTAGCAAGGTGTACTAAAGTGGCCAGTACCGACCGACAGATAGATGAACCAATGACAGAACATACAACAGACAGACAGACAGACAGATAGATAGATAGATAGATAGACAGACAGACGGATAGATAGACAAGACAGATTTTTATAGTATATTGAAACTTATTTCAAAAGATCAAGTATGACTCAAATTTGAATGGCCTGAATACGGTCCCCAGCTCAATGTGTTGGGGCTTGTGCCCTAACTGCTAGGCCATAGATATTTAATCCTGCCTCCTGTCTGCTTCTATGATCTAAGGCTTTCCTCGGCTTTTCTCTGAAAGAACACCCAAACTTTTATCACAGGGAGTTATGGGGGCTTCTAATGACTTGAGCCCCATCAGGATCCACTCTAATCCTACTGGGTACTGGATTACTTTAAATGACAATGCTCCTAATCTGTCTAGATATTACCAGACACATACCCCCACATTGCTTTAATCTGTCTGGCATAGGGCTTGCTTGCTTTCTTTTTAAAACAAAATCTAACAAGAAGTATGCACTGACCTGGAAACATTTCCAATATTAGTCTCTTCACATCCTGAAAGCAATCACTAAGTTAAGTGGTCTAAATGTGTGTGTGTATATATATATATATATATATATATATATATATATATATATATTTATATATAATCTGTGGAAGGCGTAGGACCGAATGCAATGATAGGATGTTCTACCTGCCTGTCAGCATATGCATTTTCAAACAGCCACCTTTTACAGTTCCTCCTGAAGCAAAATAACGAATTTATGCGGCGTTCATGCCTACGTAACTACTGTAGTTTGGAGGAGATGGAAACCTTTGACGTTATACTCGGAGCGGTTTATGACTCGAATTTATGTGTTTCAATGGCAACACTATCAACGCCGAAATGAACCTGCAGCAGTCAGTGCTCTTCAAGTTGTTTATGTTCATTAATATTGTAATGTTGTGTGCTTTGAGATACAAGGTAGTTTAACAAGGTAGTCATGTTCACATTTACAGTAATCTTTTTTTGTTCTCTAGTTGAAATTTAATTGGTAAAAAATCCTGGTACACCATATGTATATTTATTTATGTTCTGTTCGACTGTAATCTAGTTGCTTCATGCAGCATTTCACATTCAGTATGGATAGGGAAATTACTTAATGAACCTAGTTAAGACAACAGGTTTTTAAGGGGAGGAGATGATGTGGAAAGTGAGGGGCAAATAGGATTAGGAAACATTGCGAGCCAAATTCAAAACTTGTGTCGTTTACATGAGCACCACAGCAGTCTGCGTTAGAGTAAAGGTGGTAAGGTGGCCAAGGCACAGCTATGACTAGGACAGGGTGTTAGCCTTCAGGGTTTGTACCTTGCTGGTGCAGAAGGCTCATCTCTGGCAGAGGTCAGGATGTGCTTGATTATATGCTCCTGAAATACAAAAACAAAATAATTACCATTAAAGGGGTCACATCATACATAATTTTATTATTTAATTGATTTATTTATACATTTTTTCCTCTGAAGTTTAAAGTGAATTTTAAAACCCTTTAAAAGAGTAAAGACAATTAAAATAATAAAACAATTAAATCATTTTGTGGTGAGGGGTGCGTGGTTCAGCGAGGTCTGCAACGGGAGAGAGAGGCAGGAGACCAGCGGTGTGTCAGTAGGTCAAATGACAAACACCTGTGTCTTGTTTCAGTGATTAGCATGGAGAGACAGGACAAATGCCACCAGGAAATGGATACAGAGGAAGAGAGAGACTGGACTGGGACTTCGTGCATGTCTGAGAACTGAGGACTGGAAACCCAAGTGCTGCGGTGAAAGAGTTGATTTATTGTTATTTGCGCAGAGCGCAACGTTTTGTTTGTGATTTCTTGGAATTACTTTAATAAAACGCACGAGTCTCAGTCAGCTGACCCCGTCTTCTTCCTTCCTCACACTGAAATCATCACAAATCTAAAAAAGCTGCTAGTAATACATGATGTAATTAAATATAAGCGATACAATACCACATTACGATATTTTTTCATGTTCTTTAAAATAAGTCTCACCAAGGCTTTTATTTGTTTTTATTTGATCAAAACAATAAAAACACAAATATTATTAAATAGTATTACAATTTTGAATAACCATTTTCTGTTTTAATATATTTTCAAATGTAATTTATTCCTGTGATGCAAAGCTGAATTTTCAGCATCATTACATTACGGTCTACAGTGTCACATGATCCTTCAGACATCATTCTAATATGACGGTTTGCTGCTCAAGAAACATTTCTTATAGGGATGTCAATTTTCACAAATTCCCATGATCGATCGTCGTTTAAATTAACGATCAATTAATCAATTAATCGTTAGCATTAATGGCAAACAGCACAGGGTCTGCAAATGCTGCTCAAAAAGCTGTTACTCACCAAATTAATAAGAATGTTTTTTAATCTAAATAAAGGCTTAGTAGGATTGTAAAATGTTTTGATGTGATTGATAAATTAAATTAACTATTTAATATATAAATATAACGACAAATACAATGTGTCACCAACGCCGCCTCATATGCGTGCTTGTCAGAATGTGTGACTGTTGTGGAAGTGCTGGAACAACGCACTGAAAACGGCAACTAAACCCAATGAATTCACAACCATTTAATAAAATAGTGTTCTCATGTTATGTAATATGACAGTCCCAAATTAACCATCGTTATTATTAGTTGTGCATTCTGCTTGAGCGGCGCGCGCTGAATGAATAACCGTTGAGCACTTTGTTAGCGTTTATTTAACTCAAAGAAACGCATCCTATTTGATATTAATCAGATATATACAAAATAAGCAGAATATTACAAAATTATATCTGCACAAAATGACGTGAATGCACAAGTGAACTTAAACTGAGTTACGTGCCATTCAGAATGACTCATGTGTTGTGGTGGACGCGCTCAAAGTCTCTGACGAGCTCTTCCTGGAACAACGCGACATGGCATCTAAACCCAAATAATTCACAATGATTTATTACAATAGTGTTCTCTTTATAATCTTGTGTAATATGACAGTCCAAATAGTCATTATTAGTCGTGCATTGTCGTTTGAGCTGAGCGCGCTAAAGATCACGTCGATTCTTAACCAAATGCATCCAATATGAGACCAATCAGATATAGATAAGCGTACACAAAATAAACTATTACAACTTACATTTGCACAAAACAAAAGGCTGCGAATGCACACGCAAACTTATAGTCATGATGAAGGTGTAAAATAGTCCCAAACAACCCCGGGGTGTGTGTCATTCAGTGGGACTCAACACTTCACCACACCGGCGCGCTCGCTTACATGTTTCGCGGTTGAGCAGCACGCACGCGCATGATCCTGCTTAATCGATGATCGATAAGTTTTATCGATTAAATGTATTATCGACAATTAATCGATCGTCGATTAATCGCTGACATCCCTAATTTCTTATTAACATTAATGTTGAAAACAGTTCTGCTCAACATTTTTGTGTGACTGCTACATTTCTGAATAAAAATGTCATGAACAATTCTGGGCGTCAATGAAAATATAGGATAAAAAAAATTCTGTTCAAGGTCCTGGTGACATCCTGAAACTGATCTATTTCATTCCATCTAGGGAGAATCTGATTATACGCCACCCATTTCTAAGCCACACAGACTTTCACAGGGCACATTTGCACACAGAAACATACACAACACCACACATTCCCACCAGAGACAGATGCACAGAGTGAGATAATGCAGACAGACAAAAAGATAATGATCAGAACCGCTCACAACAGACACAAAATCTGACATAAAACCAGCAATCTGGCAACTCGGAACATGACATATCCAACCATCTGGAAAAGAAGCATCTGTGCACAAGCGCACACACATACACACACACACACACACACACACACAGAAAAAAAAGATCACGTTAACCACAGTCTTGTCATTCATGGCCTGCTCCTGGTTATCAGATGCCATCATGTGAATTTCTGCATGCGAGTGTCGGACACTTCCCCGCATGGTATTAGCTCCTTACTGTCGCCCGGAACAACACGGCAACACAATAACAACAGCCCTGTGGAGCTCGGCTCAATGCAGACTGCATTGCTGATCGCCCATTAGCACATTAGCGCCAGCAGGAACAATTACATCAGATTTCCCTGCACTCTAAACAACCGTTGGAGTTGCATTCATTCAACCACTTGAATCTGCATAAGGGCAGGCAGTGTATCAGAGGTTAAACGCAGACTATAGATACGAGCACATTAGGGAAGTTCTGATTGATGGTCGGTGGTCGAATGTAGCTGCATGAAATGTAAGAGTTATTTGTAGGAAAGATACACAAAACTGAGTACTTTTTCCCAGACTGATTAGTTGATGTGTTGTCTGAACAACTAGTAACATGCACCTTAAAACTACGCACCTTGCTTAATCAACCATTGATATGTTTTATTGATTAAATTATAATTAAACTGTCGATTAATCATTAGCATTCCAAATATCTACAAAGAGCAGATAAATAGCTGACCTCACAAAAGAATCCATGAGACCTGACCCAAGCATTATTTGTTTTGTAAATTTAATTTCTATTGTATTTATACAAAAAATACCTTGACATCTGTGAATTTCGTCATGATGATGTCGGCCGTTGTAGGGTGCAGTGCAGGAAGCTCGTTGTACAGGTTTGGGAGGCACACCAAGGAGCCCAACAAGATCTGAGCCTCTACCCGAGGAGCCTAGGAAAAAGATGAGAAGGGAGAAAGACAGTAAATTAAAGACTAAATTAAAGACAGTGAATGTGAAACATGTGAGCACATCTAAATAGATGTTGCCATGTGTAGGGGTAGTGATGTCTGGAAGCAGTTTGGTGGTTTCTCACATTGAGGGACGAGCAGGCGGTTACACGGCTCGCTGCCACAATGAAGTCCAGGATAAGCATAGTGGCTCCCGGAAGTCCAATAGAGAAGAAGCGTGGAGAGCAGTGCTTAATGATGGTGTTCACAATGTCCTGTGAGACCAAAAGAAAGAGGTCAAAGCAAAAGTTTTGTACAAAGTTTTCAACCTACATGGTCACCAGGTACACGCAAGCACACCTGGTCTTGGTGAAGCAGGCCGCAGTGCATGATGTTGTAGAAGTGTGTGAGGAAGTCAGAGTTGGGTGAAACATCCTGTCTCCTCTTCATGATCTTACAGATGAGCTTGTAGGCGTGGAGTTTACCCTGCTTATATCGTTCGCCCAACATAGTGGCCTGCACACAGACAACAAAAAACCTTTATGATCAGATCCTGATCCAGATCCAGATCACAGAGAACTACTTCTATGAAACATTGTGAGTGACACAGCAATGAAGCACCAGATCGACAGATAAACATATGTATTTTATTAATCCCATGAGTGAAGTTCCAAAGTAATTAAATAGACAAAAACAGAATGAACAATAGGACTAAAAATAGGTTGAAAAGAGGGAACAATAAATAGAACAACAGAAATATTGAACGAACGACCAGACAAATTGAACGAACAAATAATAGACAGAACGATAGATCCAACAAACAAACAATACAGATAAATAGACAAAGAAAGACAGAACAATTGATAGAACTAAACAAACAAACAATAGAGAGAAAGACAGAATGAATGATAGATACTTAGAACAATGGAATGATAGAATGATAGAATGATCGAGGACGGACGGACAGATAGATAGATAGACAGACCAATGATAGAACGAACGATAGATAGATAGATAGATAGATAGATAGATAGATAGATAGATAGATAGATAGATAGATAGATAGATAGATAGATAGATAGATAGATAGATAGATAGATAAACCAATAATAGAACATACAATAGATAGAACGATAGATAGATATATAGATAAGAAATTGTAGTCTGCCTCGACCCAGATTCCACTCCAAAATATATTTTAGAATGAGCTCATCCCCAGAATGGCTTAATTATCATAGAGATGAAGGAAGTGAAGTTATATTGTTTCTTCACCATTTGAGTTGATCACATCCTGAACAAATGTTAATCAATTGTAGAATGGGAATGGGTGTGGGACACAGAGAACCTTCTCAGACAATGGGGTGTCTCAACTTCATTAACATACAGACCATAGCTGGTACAACAAGAACAACTTCATTTACATTAAGAGTGGTAAACTGTAACAGGATAAAAGGTTTGAGATTTGGATGTTCTGGGTTCATTCTGACGCCGCGCCGCTGAACCCAAGGTGCTTCGTGTACCTTGCCACTGCTATGCTGTAATAAACTTCATTTTTGAGATCTTCGACGTCCACATCATTTTTTTCTTACAATAGTTAGAAAATGTGGTCAAAGTTTTCACAAGCAAGACAGTCTAATAAAAATATGCATAATTGTCAATGGTATCTATGCTTTTCAGAAAAGAATTAAAGTAGATTTACTTTAAAAGAAAAAATATTGATAAACTCACTTTGAAAAGCCAGGGAGTCAGAATCCGCAGTGGTGGAATCAGATCTGGCGGGGGTGGAGACGACTGGTTGTCAAGGGAGATCCCGAGATTGTCTCTGATCTACAGAGACAGAAAAAACACAGACACAAGGACGTTTTTCAACTGGAATTTGATTAGCAACTGCACAGTAAATCATCCTCTCAGAGCACTCTGAAGGACTCCACACGAGTGTGTGTTTGTTCGTGTGCGTGTTCACCTTGGCCAGGTTCTGCCAGAGTTCGCAGAGGTAGTCAAAGACCTGTGCGTGGATCTCAGGGTCCTTGATAGAGTTGACATCTCCCAGAATGCCTAGCATTCTCCTCCACATCACAGTGGCGACGTCAGCGTGCCATCCGGTCAGAGTGCCGCCAGCCATCACGCTACAGTCCTCGGTCGGAAACTCGCTGGTTTCTTAACAGTGCAATAAAGCAAGGGTCATTAAAAAGATGCCAAAGATGCAACAGATAGTGTACTAGCTTGCAAATCCTCAGCCAAGCATGTCTGATGAAGGGAAGATGTCTTATCTATGTACATTACCGAGGTCATCAGGGGTCTGCAGCACAGAGTGGTGCATTTTCTCATCCAGCTGCAGGTCTTTATGCTGGACATGTTCAGAGGTCAGCGTAGCGGGGGACGGCGTCTGTGATCGGGAACCTCCCAGAGAGTGCATTGGAGATGCGCTCTCAGAACCTGAGGAAATATCAAGTGCATCAGGTATCAGATCTATAAACATGACATGGCAATATGTTGTAATACGTCACTCACAGTAAAACAGCATATTGAAAGAGTCTGACTGATATCAGAGTTTGTTTTTGACTGGGTTTTGTAGCAAAGAATCATGTAGCAGATTCTTTTTTCCTAAAGAAACTTTCAGACTACTTATCAGGAGGAATGTTTGTTGGTTAGGCAAGTTTGGATAGCTTTGGGTTTACCAAAGAACACCCTTGAAAGTAAGGCTCGGACGCTATTCATGTGAAGTGAAGTATGGTATGCAATCAAAATGAAAGCAATCTGGGTTAATTGCTCGAGGGAACCACAATTGATGATGAATTATTTGTCTATTACAGTATAATGCATTTCGCATTGCTGCTCATCCTCACTGAAATTGCGTTTGGTGAGCAGCTCACATTCTTTATTTTACTTGTAATGCAACCACGACTGACATGTCGGTCAGTGTATGTTAAGATTTTAAACTGAAACCAAAAGAGCAAAAACTTGCAAAAAAGTGATTGGATTGGTTTGGAGTCAAATAATACCATTTTGAAAAGGAATCAAATATGGATTCAGACCAAGAAATCAATACATGTCATTTTTACAGGGTATATGCAAAGTTTTCACACACACAAAAAAAAAGTCCTGCACAACTAAAATTAATACCACGTCGTCTATACAGAACATACTCGTACATCTCAAAATAAACCATGTGTCTCAGACCCTTTTACTTAGACTGCAAAAATTACTGCAAAACAGAATAACTTCCAGTTGAAAATACTCAGGACATGTTTTTTTGAATATACATTGAAATTGATTTATGTGATAATATATAAACACAAACAAATTAGTCAATCGCAACTGGATTTTGCTGATACGATAAAAATGTGTTTAAAGAAACACACACCGTAAAAAATTATTGTGGCAAAACTAGTCAAATCTATATACTGAATGTTTAATAAAATGTCTTAGTCTTTCCTTCCTATGACGGAACAGCCAAGAGTTTACGTTGAATTAAATCCCAGATACAGTTTATTGCGTACCCAAAATAGCAGTAATCTCACATGCATTTCACTAAATTGTAGCCTTTTGAAGTTTAATAATCAAATTAGGCTGTATTGCTTAAAATGATAATTAAGACTTTTGTTACACCATAAAATAGTTGCCAGGAGTTCACACCAACAACCTTTCAGTTACCAGCCCATGACACCATTTTGCACGTGAGTGTGAGAGAGTGTACCAGTAATGGTGACCGTGTCAGCAGAAAGGCCATGCTGACTGAGGCTGCTGGTCTCGGAGTCGTTGTGGAGTGTTGTGAGACTGGAAAGCTCCTGTTCCTCTGCGGTCTGCCCTGCTCCACCCAAACTATCCTGATCCACAGAGGCCAGAGCGCACGTCTCAGGGGGGAAGCTGAAATCTGCACACAAATGCATCCATATATATCCAACCTCTCTCAAAGCACAGCCAATACTGACTCGCCTCTTTCAGCTCAAGCTAAACTACTCTGATCCACTTACTTTCAAACTTGCTGTCATACTGAAAAGCATTGAAGGAATCTGATTGGCTGTCGGAGCTTATGAGGTCACTTCCACTCGCGCTGGCTGGGGAGGTCCACTCAGAGGGCACACCGGGGTCGTCTGCAGGGCGCGTGGCATTCTGGCGGTTCAGGAGCTCTGGTAGATCTTTGGGGATCTCCAGACTTCCCGGGCTACTGCCACGCCTCGTCATGCCCTAAAAAAGAACATAAGAACATCATAATATGTATTAATAATATTGTATATCAATAAAATAAATGATTTATTAAATGATAATATTTTTTTTGCATACATTTAAATTCTAGTAAAAATAATTAGCAGAATCTATGCGTGTTTTAAACTAAAATTTCAAAAACGGAATAAAAAAATGTAATAGTAGTTGAGATTAAGCAGCATTTAGCTGACTTTCGATAATGTTTGTAGTGCCAAAAACTATTATAAACAGCATATTTTTATTTGTTTATAATAATTATCAGAGCTGTCAATCTGATGTAATCATTTACTAGGATTCATTATATAGAAAATAATACAACCAAAATGCCCTCCGACATACGTTAATTTTGTCATTTTCCTACCATCTGAGGAGTTCAAGCTTGAAGCACGTGCATCAACTACCCCTTAACTCGATGTAGTTTTAGACACTATGCATACTGAATGTGTGTATGGACATACAGAAGTGCCTCTGGCCCTCAGTCTCTCCTGGATGAACTCGTCCATGAGGTCACTGACATTAGGGTTGCTGCTGCCAGCATCGTTGGACATGGGCCTCATCTTCGGCGTCAGCTCATCTTTATTGACTAAGACAACGGGCACAAAACGACACATCAGTAATTTTACAGAGACCTCACAAAAAGTGTGAGTGCAAACACAATGACCTAGTAGAGTGGCATGGACTGACTGAGTTCCTCTTTGTAGTGGTGTCTGCCTCTGTCTACAGGTACAGTACATCTCTTGAATATAATTATGAATTTGTTTATACGAGTTTGGGGACAGTGAGTAAATAAACACATTTTCTTAAAGGACAACAGTGTCATTAAGATGTTTTTGTTGCTCATGTTTGACATTTGACTTTTTTTTAACAATAGCAACCTGTTCACATTCAATAAATAAAATATATCTTATAAATCACTTTAGGATGAAAGCATGTCAAAAGTTTGAAGTTGGTAAGATGTTTAAAATGTTTTTTTTAGAGAAGTCTCTTCTCCTCACCAATGCTGCTACATTTATTTGGTCGAAAATACAGTAAAACTGTAATATTGTGAATTTTCATCATCATTACTCCAGTCTTCAGTGTCACATGATCCTTCAGAAATAATTCTAATATGTTGATTTGCCGCTCAAAAAACATTTCTTATTATTATCAATGTTGAAAACAGTTGTGCTGCTTTATATTTTTACGGAAACCATGTTTATTTAGGATTCTCTGATGAACAGAAAGTTCAAAAGAACAGCATTTACATGAAATAGAAATATTTTGTAACACTATAAATGGATTTACTGTCACTTTTGATAAAATCTTACTGACCTCAAGCATTTGAATGGAAGTGAATGTTTTTCATATCACGCTAAAAACGTATCTTGTTTCACCAACACAGTAACAGGATGCTTGAACCTGCATTAACCATCAATGAACAAGATCATAAACTATTTCTGGTGATAAAGTGAGTGGACGAAACTCGACACTATTGTCCTTTAAACACAACCAAACTCCTTTGACATTAAACTCATAAATAGCTAAACCAGAGCACAAAAATAGAAAACAAAATCTTTAATGGAAGCCAACCACAAAACTGATTCCATCCAGTGAAGCAATGCAGTTACTCACAGTTCATGCAGTCCCCAAACAGAGACAGACAGACAGAGAGAGAGACAGAACAAACCCTGAAAGTCCAAACCTAGGAGTTAGTGAGCCTTTATGGTGACCGAGGTTAAAGTGAGACAGCAGTGAGTATGTTAGAGGAGCCACCCACGACAAGACGAGGCAGCCTTCATCCCAAAGCAAAGGGTTAGGGAGCCACTGGTAAAAACAAATCATACGAACACGACAGCTCACTTGGTATGGTGGGGTGGTGACTTTGGGCATTGGATAATCCTACAAGTCTTGTTAGTGTAGACTACAAGCTGTCATGAAGGCCCTGATCAACGATCAGCTTGCGCAACTGAACTGTACACGGGAGGCGTTCTAAGAGGTGATGCCTGCTACTTCACTACAGACAAGCCGGCAAGCTTTTAACACACAGTAACACAAGCTATAGACTTTAGCTTGAAAAACAGCCTACTTTGAGAGGGATAGTGCTGCCCTCTAATGGGCATTCAAAACACTGCAACTGTGGCAAGTACAACTGTATACTGGTAAAGGGTTTGATCTTAAATTAAAATTCTGTCATCATATACACATCCTTATGTTACTCAAAACCCTGTATTACTCAAAAGAAGATGTACTGCATAGAGTTCAGAGTGTTTTTTTCCATAATGAGTAACTGTTGAGCTTCAAAAATGAAAAAAAAAAGCATCATATAAGTAGGGGTATGCAATATATATATATATATATATATATATATATATATATATATATATATATATATATATATATATATATTGCCTACGATAATATAAATGTTGTTTTGTGATGTGCAAGCTGAAATGATCGAGTATGTCCCAAAACACATGTTTGTGTGCGTGTGCGTATTATATATGCATGTGTAAATGTATCCATGCCATCACTTAGTTCATATTTCAAGTGTCATTTAGGCTTTTTAAATTATTTTATATTGCAATATTCATATTTGATTGACAACAGCTCTACAGTGAGTTATTATTAGAATTGAAGATATTGATCACAAGTAAGAATAATATACAGAAAAATCTCCCCTTATAAAAGTAAAAATGCCCTTGGAAATCATATATTATAAGCGGGCAAATAATCACCCTGATCATTTCTGTCACTGCTGCAAATAAACCACAGAAAAGAATATAAAGAATATGAAAGCACGACAGGCACAAACCAGCCAGGGTACCAGCAAAAAAAACACATTGTTATTGTCAAAATCCACCAAAATAATCAAGATGAATAACCAATGGCTAAGAAAGACTACTTTATAAGGTGATTTTTTGCCATTTTTGAAGCCCATAATGGAAAAGAACACTCAGAAAACAAAATAATGATATAAAAGATGACAGAATTATCATTTCTTGGGTGCGCTACTCCTTTTAAAAATGACATTATTAACAACTATATCGATTGAAATACATAACATTAGGTTATATTAAAGATCATTGTGTTTTTAAGAATGTGTCAGTGAGCATGTGTATGTGTGTGCGTGTACGTGTGTGAGAGATTGACAGAGGGCGGGGAGGTAGGCATGAGGTCGCATGCAGCATCCAGGGAAGAGGGGCAGCAGAGATTAGGTCCCAGAAGCTTGAGGAGGAGGGGAAGCCGTCCCACAGGTGGGGGGCCGTTGGTCTTTTGGGAGTCTTTTTTTTTTTTTTTTTTTTTGGAATTGAGCTACTTTGAAAGAAAATACAAAAAGAGGCTTCAATTCAATCCACATTCAGCAAAAATCAAACAGTCACAAGAAAAGATAGAAAAAAAGAGAAAATGCACAGGCGCTTTTTTCATGTCTTCCATGTTGACATCGAGCCGATCAAGTCCTCACCTGATGTTTTTCTTCCAAAATAGCCCATTACTTGAGTGTACAGGTCCTTCAGGTGAGCCTCAGTGGCGGGCGCTTTGCCTTGACGCTGGGGCGACACCGCCTGGGCCTTGGGTTTGGAGAGAGCGTGGAACATGGACTTATACACACCGCCCAACAGCACCTGCTGCTGCCGTGAGGGGCTGCAACCTGACTCCTGAGATCTAGAGCGGGATCCCCGCGGGCGGAGAGTCGGACGGCCGAGTCGGCCACGTCTAGCCCCGCTGATGGAGCCTCTATCACGCTCAACCGCTTCGCAACTGGTGACCCCCTCCCCCACGCCCTTTGCTGCTGCCCCGCTCGCCCCAACCGAGTGGCTGCTGAAGTGGCCGAGACGGCGAAGTCGGGTCTTCCAGTGTGCCTCTTTGGGGTCCAGAGGGTTGTGAAACTGCACAGACTCTGTGGATGGGCGGAAGCTGACATGGACCCCACCGCTATGGCATTTTTTGGGGTCAAGATGGGACAGCGTGGGCCTCGGTTCAAACTGGGAAGGCTGTGGACTAAGCTCGCTCTCGCTAACCCTGTCTGTGGCGTCCTGTCGGTGTAGCTGCGTGACTTTGCTGCCCTCTGTTGGCTGCGTACTATCACTCAAATCCCAGTCGCACTCCTCTAAGCACTCGTAAAAACTCTTCTCACTTTGCTCCATTTGTTTATCCCATTCTAGCGCCCAATCCCCACTTCCCTCAAACCGCACCTGCTTGCTATTTGCACCTGTTTCTACTTTCACGTCCTCCTTGCTACAAAACTCCCTAAAAGCGCTGAAGACGTCCTCCTCCCCTTCGCCCTCGGTTTGATTGGTCGAGGCCGCGGCCGGACAGGACCAATCGGGGATAAAGGGGGGCTGCTGCCCTGACATCTGGCAGAGATGGTCATAGATGCTTTCGCCCACCTCCAGAGATGCCTGGCTGTCGGGGGGTTGGTGTGGGTCAGTAAGCTGGTGTGGGGTCTGGGAACTGTGGGGGGACTCAGAAGTGGTGGTGGTAAAGTGGGAGGAGTGAGAGGGACTGTCAGAGACAGGAAGTGCACCTTTGACCCGTTCTGCGATGAAGGGCTCCATGATGTCAGAGGCGCTGCTGCTGCGGGGGAGAGGGGGCTGCTCCAGCTCACCGGAGGCAGAAAACACCTCGGACGACGGGGTCTCCTCGCTCTGAGAGCAGTGGCGGATCCGCGGCCCGCGCTGGACCATGGGAGGTTCCTCCAGGTCTGAACACGAACAGATATGCAAAAATCAGCATGTTTAAGGATGCAATCTTGATTATGCATTAATATGGTCAGTAATAATATTATCTTAATATGACAAGTTAAGCAACAAGTCTTCAAATATTAGATACCTAAAAGTGATAAAAGGACCTAGAAAGTATCATACCGGTATACTTATCTAGGTCCTTATCATATAAGTAATCATATTAAATGATCCACTGTGGCCACATTTTACATGCAAAAAATAAATAAATAAATACATGCATATGTAAAACAAAATGAAATCAAGATGAAATTTACAACTGAATCTAAAGGTTAATCTAAGCATATCAGATCACAAGCAAAAAGAAAGCTAATCACTTTTTAAAACACAAATGAATGATTACATTTTGGCATTCTCCTAAATAATGAAGAAATGACAAAGGGTAAATCCTGTAGAGGGTATTTTCTCAAAAGTTCTGGGTGTGAAGAGGGATTATATTGAATGAAATGTGATGTGAGAAAGATAATACTGTAGATTCACAAAGACAAGGAAAAATTTAAAGATAAACACACATGCAGGACTGTTGGGTGAAGCGCATACAAAGAAATATGTCCAGGTCATATCATAAAAAAAAAAAAAAATACTATACATATTTAAGTTAAAATTAACTTGATAAAATGTAACTAATGCATTTACATTAATGTACTATGAATGGACAAATGAACAATGAACCATGTTACATTTATCAGTTAACATTAACCTAGATTAATAAATGCTTCAAAAATTACAGTTCATTGTTAGTTCATGATAACTACTGAATTAACTACTGTTAACTAATTTAATCTCATTATAAAGTGTTTCCTATAATTTTATAGAGACTAAGTGTACTTATAGCCAAAAAGCAGTAGCCAAATAAAACATATATATATTGATTGAAAAAAGGTATATACATTTTTCAATATTTAGGATTTTATTAATGTCCATGATTGAAAAGCTTGAAAATTACACTTCTGTAATTCCCTACATTTCTAGTTTAAAAAATAAATATAGACACAAATAGGTTTCTTTTTCTTTATTCTTTTCTTCAAGCAAAATATAATTTAACTTTTTATTCTTGTTGTTTTAGAAATAAATGTGACCAAATCCTTTCTTGACATTTGTCTTGAGATTCATCCAATCAGAAAGCAACTGCATACGTGCATGAGGCTTTAAAGCAATGGCAAAAGAGAAGGTGGTGAATCGTCCACATTAAACACATGAAAAACACATCCAGGTTTAATAAATGAAAACCACTAAACACATACAATAATAAAAGTGTCAGGATGGTGCTGCTAACTACAGTAAGTGTGCACACATATGTATACATGCACATCCATAGGCCGGGACGCAGTCAGAGGCGAGAGTGCCGATACGGGCGTAGAGGGCTCTACCTGACAGCTCGTCAGCTAGGGGAGTGAGGACAGAATCAGGCAGGAGAGGGTGTACGGGGTGGATCAGGACAGGTGCGCTTTTAGCACTGCGGATAAAGGCTGAGGACAGCAGACTGTCCCCCGTAGAGCAACTACGCAGAGCTACAGACCACGCGCACACACACACACACACACACACAGAGAGAAAAAGAGAAGAATGACGACAACGACACGGAGAGAGAAGGGAAATGGGGCAGAGAGAGACAAGGAGTGATGGAGGAACACGGGAGGTGTTAGGTAAGAGAAAGACATGATGGAGAGAGAGAGAAAAAGAGAAAGTGATGGCAGAAAGCAGTGAGCATCACAAAGAAGAGGTAAAGAAACGAGCCTATCAGTGCATCTTAAATCAGCGCTGACTGGTGAACACATGAACATCATGTCTCTGGAAAATCTAGACTGTGAACTTATTAAGAGAAACATGGAGTGTTAAAGATTCGCAACAATTCAAGTCGGTCAAGCAAATTTGCCACGTTGACCAACAGAAATCATCTTGGTTAGAAAGTGATTTGTGTGTGAGCTGTGCTTCATACATCTCTACATCATTTACAACAGACCTTTTTGGCCGGAAAACTTCGCTAATGTGACCGCACCTTAAGAAAGGACATCATGTAACGCAATCGTGTTCTCTTCTTTTAAACATCATAGATTTAATCTGACAGGAAGGGTTTGAAACACACTGACCCACAGTCTTCTGTCTGACGATGCTTCTGGCCTTCTCGATGCCTGGTGAGCCAGCAGTGGTAGCGCTGCGCTGTCTCATGGCAACAGCTTGGCCTGGTGGGTCTCGACTCCAGCCTTTGGAGAACGACCGATCGACGGTGATTTTTTGGCCCTCGTGGGCACCACCTAGAAGTAGTGGGACAAATATATGATTTATATACGTTTATGATAGTGAAGCTGGTATGTTTCAAAGGCTTGAGATGTTATGCAGTCTACTGTGTGCAAGCACAAAAGTATTCATGTGATTTAGAATTTTTATATAAACTCACCTTTGCCTTTGTGCTTCTTCTGCTTCTGCTCACTGAGTTTGTCCAGGGGGAGCTCGTTCAGGTCCAGGCTGTAAAGGTTGCGTGCTAGAACCTTGGTAAGTGTCTCCATGGTGAGGGACCACTCTGTGACCAGCTCCTCCCAGCAGGTGAGAGAGGAGAGTACAGACAGCAGGTCATCCCACAGCTCCCGAGAGATGTACACGTTCAGATTCCCTTTGATCCAGGCCACAATCAGAGTCTGAACAGGAAGACAGACCACACAGTATGGACTTCATCAGACCCTTTAACAAAGTGGTCTCAAACTCGTGGCGATATTTTGTGGCCCCCTACTTGACATTAAAGTTTAATGTTGGTGCGGCCCGTCGTTGCGTGTGCCGCGTTTTTTTTTTTTTTTATCCCTTATGGGCTACCATAGATAATCTCGTGACAGCTTACGGTGGGTTTGTTGTCAATAGGTGTCATAGACCACCGCGAAGTACAAACATACTGCGCCTGGAAAAAATGAGCGCGTCGCTTCAATTATGAGCGCGCTTGCCGCGCACCTACATTTGAAATACCGAACTTGAGCGCGCAAAATATGTGAGCGTGATATGTGAACAGGCCCAAGGCGATCTACCAATCAGGCCACGAGCTACTGGTAGCTCGCGAGCGACGTGTTGGAGACCCCTGCACTAAAACAATGTGAGAATAATCATTTTGAGCTTGTAACATGTGTCCAACAGGCTGATAAGAAGGTTTGCTTTGATTTGTGCAAAGTCAGTAATTTGCCTGAGACACTAAACATGTGTAGAAACAATTAATAAGACGGGCAGACATGACTGCAAATATTTGTATTTCAAAAGCAATAATTGTTTTTCCAAGTATAATAAAAGGAAATGTGCCTTCCAAAAAAAACATTCAATATCATATTGAAAATAAAAAGTGAGTGTATAAGGAAAAGACAAAGAATGTTTGTAAAATGAACTTCAACTGTGAGAAGGACAGCTCACAAAGAACCAATCATTTACAGAAAGGAATATTCAAATGCAGAGGAACAGTTCAGAAGAAACGTTAATAATAAAGATTGAGAAGATTGGATCAGTTGTGCACCTTTTTTGGAATGCTAGAATACTATTTTTTGGTGGAATACTTGATGCGGCCCAGCCTGACCCCGACTCCCCCTCCAGCGGCCCCCAGTTAAGCTGAGTTTGAGACCCCTGCATTAACAGATGAACTAGAAATAATAATTGTAGTATTAGGTATATATTATATTATATTATATTATATTATATACCAAATACATTTTTTTAATTAGCTTTTATTTTTCAGTTATTTCAGTATTTTGATTTGAAGTTTTATGCTGATTTTATATTATTTTTTTAATATTCAGCTTTAATTTATTTTTATTTCAGTTTTAGTAATTGTAAGACATCTATTTAACCTGTTAACTGTCACCCCCCTTTTTTTGAATATACATGAAAATGCACAGTTCGAACTTAAATGGTTGTAATTCAAGAATGCTTTGGAATAGAGACTTAAGATTGGTCTTGTTTTAAAGAAGACATTTGGCAGATTTTTGAAGAAGTGAAATAAATTAAGAGAGTCAAAAAAAAAAAAAGTTATAGAAGTTTGAGTTTATGGAAAAGTACAATGTAAAAAAAAACTCATATTTTATATAAAATATATATTTTCAAAACCTGGGCTACTCTAGAACGGCAGAAAAAATCAAAGCAAAAAATCTGAACAAGTTGTGTTTCAAATTTTAGGTTGATATCTCAAAAAATGAGCTTTCAGTGAGATTGTGTTTGGGTGCAGTACCAAACTTTTTCACTAGGTCACAACCAGACTCCATTACTGCCCATATAAGGGCGCCTCCATTTCCATATGCGTTTTGAGTGATCTGAACCATTATTTCCACAATTTTCATACAATTTATGAAGTAGAGATCCTATTCAGAAGTAGTATGGGAAGTTTGGCAGATTTTGATATGAATTCAACCTCTAAGAAACGCATACAAAGAACACGCATGTGCGTCATAGCTCGCTGCCACATCACAAATGGTGAATTTATTATTTTTTTCTTTATATTTAAAACATTTTCAGACCTTTTTTCTAAAATAATTGAATTGATGCTATCTTTTGAACTCTTGGCATGAAAACAAACTGAGGTTTCTACCATTTTTTCAAGATTTTTCATGTTCATTGCCATTTCAAAATAAAGGTCTGAACACACCTTAGGAGTATGAAAATATTCTTGTTGCAAATTGATAAATTAAGGCTCCTGTGTAATTTATTTTGAAAATCAATCACCAAATATGGAAACTAGAGATTGTAAGCTTTCAAATGATATATAGTTTGTCAATATTACTTAAGGTTTTTACTAAGATATTATTGTTTTAAAAATATAATGGCAAACGTCCCACCTGTGGGACGGTGACAGTTAAGTGTAAACTTATTTGATTTAAGTTTTTCATCTAATATGTATATTTTATTTGATCTTTATTTCGAAAATAAATTTTTAATAGTTTTAGTTAACAATAAAGGCAGGCTCACATCAAAAACGATAACTATAAAGATAACTATTTTAGCGTCCACTTTCTGTTTATTCTACGCACACAGTGCAGTTATGCCGTCTGCTGCTTTAAACACTCAAGCTCTTTAAAGCAGGATGGATTCTGATTGGCTGTCATTGTTTTTTTTTAAAAATCGTTCTGAAAATGATTCCAACTATATCATTCTTCTGTGCAGTTATAGTTGTGGTGTGGGCTTCCCTTCTTTTATATTTAGAATGCTTTTTAGAACTATATCTTTATCGTTCTTGCTGTGAACGCGGACAAACAAGTCATTCTTCAAAGAATTCTACTGGCTGTGTACCAACTAGGTCTCCAACAGCAAGTAATTTTTCTGTCCAACTGAAAGTGAAATACTGTGCAAAAAAAAACAAAAAAAAAAACACAGCCAGTCAGAACATTTATGATGTGTAGTATGTGGTGCTTGATTTTGGACCAATGAGAATGTACTATGGGCCATCCAGCACAACGCAACAAAAACATGTCTTTTTTCACAGTTGTGGCTGTTTACCACAAAGACTCAGCTTTTTCCTAAAAAAAAGCTGACTCTTGTGGTATGTTGGTGGGTGGTACCTGAAAAATGGCCCCTGCCAAACGGCCTGATAAAGTGTTACTCTTCTTCCCATGAGGCATTATGGATGGAGGCCTCTTCATCACACACTCAGTTACCCTTAGCAATACCAGCAAGACCTGTTCCCTGTGATGGACACAAACACACTCATGATGAGCTGGACAAGAGCTTGAGCAGATTTTTTTTCAAGCAGACACCTGAGACCAGAGTAATGAAGTGTAATGTGCATGGATATACCAGGTCTTCTGGTTCATGGTTTCATGCATAACCAGACTGCGGTATATGTTGAGCACACGCTTGCACATGTCAACATGCTCCTCCAGAAGTGACTTCAGCTCATTGGCTGCCTCTAGAAGGAAGACGTTAGAGGAGTTGGTGATGAAAACCTGCAGGGAGAAAGAGATTGTGGGAGAAATGAGATTAGATGACAAACGCCTGTTTTGCATAAGTGATCTCTGCAAGGTTTGAACCCACAGCCTGTCAGTTACCACTCTGGATCTTGAACCACTAGTTACCTGTACACCAACACCTTGGCTCACCTGTAGTGTGGCCTGGACACCAGCATAGACGTTGTACTCCAAAACCTCAGAATCAGAGGATTTATTCCCAGAACTCCTGCACCAATTAGGGTTTTGATTGTGAACAGACACTGTGAGCCCAATATCCTGCACACACAAGATAACCATTGATTGGTGAACAATAACAGTACAGTATTATAGCCATAGGCGTAGATTACGCGGTATACAATGTAAATTCGTCCCCCGCACTTTTTCATAGGGCAAGTGTGTCTACGACAAGCTGAGGTTTTCGCGGGTGTGTATACCCTACATCGAGATTTAAAATCCAAAGAGTCAAGGACAGTCTATCTACATACGTGACTTTCACGTTTCCATTGTAATCAGTCACTCGTGCATTAGCCTAAGACACGCCCATGCACGCACCCGCGCCGAATCCATCAGTTTCATAGAGTTAAAAATGGCAAAAAACTCTTCACTCCTTTTTCACGAAAAAGTCAAGCACTGTAAGTAAGTTGTCATGTAGTATCCGAATTGTGTTGCACAATGATGAATAACTCCGCCTATTTCTCTTGTTGAATAATTAACAGGTTTTGTTGTAAATTCACTACCCGAACAAACATGCAATATTTTCAATCTATTTTACTCGTAATGCATTTTATTTTCACAGATATGTTATCAAAGCCCTTCAAATTAGAATACACATGCTAAATGCTAATGCTGAATTTGTATTTTCATGCATTAACAGCCACGATCTGCTTGAATCAGGCAGCGTGGTAACGTGTACATGATGTTTATCATAATTTGGTAACACTTTACAATTAGATAAAAAAGTTTGTAGACAAACTTTAAGTTCTCTTGAAAAGCCTAACTAGAAAGTTTGAAGTAGTTTTAAAAGCTTGAAGTTTGAAGGTTTTCAATTGGAAAGTTTTAGTTTAGTAAGACAGACTTTGTTTAGGCTAGTAAGAAAATGTAATTTTGCCCAAAAAAAAGAACTTTAATTTTAAGTAAATGTTATTTTTAAATCAGCTTCAGTGTGATATTTAACCATATTATCATGCTTAACACTGATAATTTGAATAATTGTAATGCGATGATCAGATATCTAAATCAGAGAATATCATATGTTTGGGCAGTTGGATTATTTATTTTTAACAGTGGATTCGGGGGACTCAAAGTGCACCAGATTAATGAATTTATCTTTAAAATATACAAAATGTTCTCACGGGGGGGCATGCCCCCGGACCCCCCTAGAGGTACCAAGATCCACCTACAAAAATACTGTGCCACAGCAGACTATATGATGGTCTATGAAAAATACAAATTTTATTATCTTATTAAAATACATGATCACGATTTTACCACCTCCGCCTCATTTTAAGCCAGGAAAACCCTGCATGTGCAATATAAAGAACTGGACAACTTTCTTTCTGTTTTATTGCTTTAAAAATAAATAGCATATTAAGTTAATTAAGCAAAAACCTCAACAAAAGTCTGAAGAAAAAAAACTGGTATTACACTTGAAATTCTGTCCCCCTCACTTTTGAAATGGTGGCTACGCCCCATAGCTATATATTTTTGTTAGGCTTGACAACCATTTGGATGTTCAATTTTAAAAATGTTTGCCGTTTTGCCTGTTTATATATTTAACAAATATAAAAATAAAAATATAATAACAGATATAATTATATTTATTAGTATAATATAATGTGGGTGACTATCTAATACTTCAGTGCACCATTTAGGGCTCCCTGTTTAATGAAAAAAGTAAAAAAATAAAAAATAATTATATATATAATATAATATAATATATTAGATAATATAGACTAGTGCGTGACTATTTAATACTTTAGAAACTTGGCTTAGAAAAAGTAAACAGATGAATTGGAAAAAATAAGCCCTGATATAAGCTCCTTGCAGCAACCTAGCCAGACTGACGCCAATAATTATAAAAGTGGATGTTAGCCAATACCACCACATAATATATCTAGTACAAAGAAACTAGGGACCAAGCTGTGCAGGCTGACTCAGCATCTAATAACCGTCGTAGCATTCCTCTGATATAAACTTCAGAGACACCTACCTCCTCCTCTTTATCAGTTCTCTGCTCGTGGGCAGAGTCCAGCTGGCCTGTGAATCGGTCTTCCTCTGGCTCTCTCATAAACACGGGCTTATCCTGCAGAGAGATCCACTCTTGATACACCCTCACCACCTTACGCATGGCTGCAGACTCACACATGGGCAATAGAAACGCCTGCAGAATATAACACACTCACTTAACAATAATCACAGACAGAATCAGTCTATATAGTATATAATCACAGAGGAATCAGTGACTAAAGATGGCCATCTTTCCACTTCATGTGCGCAAACTTGACAGCCACTGCCAGTCCCCAAGACCACAAGTAAACATTAAGTGCACCATTTTAAACAGGGTTTTTGAGATCCTCAAAATATGGGCTGTAAAAATCCCCATTCATGTTCCTCTTTGTGAACTCCAATCAAATGGTCTATCACTAGGACACAGAAGTCCCCGAAAAGAACAATCAACCTCTCATAACCACTTCTTCTAAATGATCCAGACTTCTTCCTTCCGTCATTGATATATAGATTTAGTGAAGCGCTTCTGTTCTACGTGGGAGGATTACCTGTCGAAAGATCTCAGTGATAAAGTTGACATTGGTTCTAGAGGAGCACAGGACCCGGCGCACCACCTCAATGTCAGTGAGGTGCTCTTCGTCCATGCTGCAAAGGCTAGAGGAGCTGGGCTCTCTCTCTGTCAGGGTGCTGGTGTTTGAGTGCGACTGCTCCGGCTCGCCAGCTCCACCCCCATCCAGTCCATCTGGTCTCGGGCCGCCATCCTCCCCTCGGGCAGCCAGGCCCACCGCCGCTCTCTGAAACAGCAGCAACATTGCAAAAATGCACGTTTAACAGCTTGTTCAATGGTGCTTAGACAACCTCAGGAGTAACCTGGAGTTGAATGTGCAGCATTTTGGTTACTACCCCAAAAATGAGAACACCATTGAAAGTCCAGGTAACCAAACCTTTTAAGATAAAAAAAAGTCATAAAAGGTGTTGTAAAATTAATCCACATGAATCAAAAGGTTTAATCCAAAGTCTTGTGAAAAGACATCGTTTTATATGATGAACAGGTTTAATTTAGGCTTTTATTCACATATAAACACACAAGCATCACATTCGTTAAACATGGAAGCTTTTCATGCGTGCGTCACATGCTAGAACGAACCTCGTTGGTTGGCATGTTTGAGTTTCCATGTTTACTATATGTGATGTGCTCTATTTATGTATGCATGTATATGTGTTGATCATTGGCTAGATGTAAATAAAAGCCTACATTAAATCTGTTCATCGTATAAAGCAATCATATCTCTTCACAAGGTTTTGGAGTTAACCACTCAATTCATTTTAAGAGCCTTTATGACCTTTTTATGATCTTCGAAATTTTGGCTACCTGGACTTTCAATGGAGGGGCATAAACCTCTCTGTTTTTATTAAAAATATCTTTATTAGTGTTTCGACGTTTAACCAAGTTTTGTGGGTTTGAAATGACACAAAGGCGAGTAACTTTCATTTCTGAGTGAAATATCACTTTAAAAGCCAAGTCAGACCAACCCTAATAGTGCTTTGCAACCATTACTGCATCATACATGTGAAGATCTGTGTTGCTACCTGGATATTCTTTGGCACGATTTCTCCTTCCATGCCAGGGATGTTTGTTCCTGTGTTTGACCGTGGCTCCAACCAGAAGGAGACCAGCCAGCGAATAAATATGACTCTGGCATTGAGGAAGTTCTCTTTAGTGCAGTACAGGGCTTCATTGGTCTCTGGGTCTCTTTTAACAACTATGTAGTAAGGCTTTGGTCTCATGGGTGGAACCTCTATTATAAAACAGGACACAAATCCAAATTAGACATCTTTTCATCCTGAGAAATTATAACTAGCTTTGTCACAGCAAAAAATAGCTCATCAAAAACAAGAAGAAATAAAAATTGTTTACTTTGTCATGAAGGATTTTCATGAACTCTTACCCAGAATAGGATTGTACAAACTGGTCTCCTTGGAGAAGTTGGGGAAGATATGGGGCAGGTAATACTTTTTGAAATTGGCGAACAGGAAGGCGAACCCCTTCTCATGGTTCTCCTTGCACTTCCACTCCAGGCTTTTGGCCTGTAGGGGCACAGAACACACATGGCAAGCTGAGCACATACAAAGCAGCTGGGACAGAACAGCCTGTTTGTGTTTTGTGGAGCACAGTGGGGTTGGTGGAGGCAGGCAGTGCGTGGTGCAGTTGTTTATGTTGGGGAGGGTGTGAAGCAGAGCAGCCGTTGTAGCGCCAGGGAAACACACCACTGCAGCAAGGGTTTCTGGCATCAACTGCATGCAGATCTGGGGTCAGTGGCATGTAAGTTTGGTTTCCACAGCTTTAGCGGTGGGTCTGCGCCAGCCGTGTTAGCATCAGCAGTGTTAGTAGGAAGAGGGGAGTACCTGGTTTACCATGTATTTTAGTAGAGCCTCCAGGAAATAGCCAGTGAGATCCTCCTGGGATTTATCACCTGACTGAGGAGGCACCAGCGGGCTGATCTCCTCTGGAGTCACTTGAGCTGCAGCAATGGACAAAAAGATGTGTTTTAAAGGGGATATAACATCAGATGTGAGCTTAATTTACTAAGCAGAGATACTCAAAAAGCTCCCAGCACAGTCCACAAAAAAAAAACATTTATTGAAACTGAGCTACAGGACAGGTCATTCAGAAGTAGTTGTGGTTCTGGGGCACGTTTGCTGCGGTCCGAGTGCGATTGGCAGCATTGGTCTGGCTTCACACTCACTTAAGTCTATGTGCATTTGCATTCATCTTATGTCATCATAAACAGCGCATGATAGAAAACAGAATTCAGATAAATATATTGGTGTTTTTTTTATTAATTTGGTGCTATTATGCTCAGCAGAATGAACGACTCTTGGGTTTAATGTAGATGCGGCGCATGAAGGTGGCTTTCCGCTGCTTGCAAATGGACTCTTTTGAGGACACCGCGGATTATGAGCCATTCATTTGCCACTCTGATTGCACTCTGCACGATGACACTGCATTCTCACTCTCGCTCATATCCAAGGAAAACCCCCACCACTGTCATCGCTGTTGAATTAGTGACGTCATCTTCGGCTAAAATGTATGCGCAGGTTACTTTACTGACTGAACAAGTGTGCACCCCAGTGCGAGTTCTTCCACATGCATGCAAATCACACTACAGTTCCAGTGCAACCACCTCTAACAGGTTAGTCTCGGGTTCAGTTGGCCGGTGCACTCCCGGGTCCATATGACAGCTTTCACATTACCAATTTTTCATGCGAACTGTGCCCCATTATGAACTAAACTGCCAGTGTGAAAGCACCCTATGACATCCCAACAATGAGCCAGTGTTGTTATTAATAAACTAAAACTATTGAAAATCATTTTCATTAACTGAAATCAAGTTGAAATAAAATAAAATAAATATTAGATAAAAAAAAACTTTACTACAATAACTTTAATTCTAAATGTTGGAAAGAGGATGGAAAATGGTCAAGGAAATGAAATGACGACTATTTTGGTGAGAGAAACCTTGACTAACACTATACATGACCTTAAGAGACTAAATAAAAAGCTCTGTGAAAGATTTTGGTTATCAGTTTTCATGAGACAGAAGGTGTGAGAGACAGCGAACAAACACTCACTCTCCTGAAGGTTAAGGGGAGGGCTGATCAGATTATCCAGGGTTCGGGGGCCCAGCTCGGACTGTGGTGCAGGGAATCCTGGGATCAGACAGGCGAAGATCCAGAGCTGCTCTCTCAGAGCATTGTGCTGCAGAGCCTGCATCCACAGAAGGAACAGACGCACTCCTTCCCGCCGGATCTATGCACCACACATACAACCACATTATTGATTACAATTTTTAGCTGCTCTCACAGCCTTGGTTGTGTCAGCAGAAAAAAAAAAAGTTGTTTCAAAGGCTATATTTAATACGTCATAATAAAAAAATAAGGATAGAAAAATATTTCTTCTTTAAGATTCTTAAAAAATGAACAATAAACACTCAATACAATGATTATTGAGATACCGTTAAATATTGTAAACTATTTATTGAAATTTAATACCTTTAGGGAGTTTCCAGTGTGTAACAGTTTCTTGAGAACGAGACCTAGGAAGCAACACAGTTGTTTAGTCTGAGGAACAAATTCATACCTTCCAAATGAGCTGGCTTACTGAGCTAACTGGATAATTCTGGAAAACATGTTTGCTCTGGTCTCCGCTTATAAGCTGTCAGTGATGTTTATTTGTTTGTATATATATGTAATTTGGCTTTACTGAGAAGAGAGCAAAATAAAATAAAACTGAAAATTATTTATCCTTCATGTTAAAGCCAGTCTAAGTATTGTTTATCTCATTTAATCAGTGATGAAGGACTGTAATGTCAGAGTTCTCGGTCAGATCTGGGTGTTTCTGGGCACCAGATCCATGGCATTCTCTGTGTTTATCTTGGTGGTCTGTGTATCCTTCTGCTAAAAGACTTCAAAGCAGAGGAAAAGGAGAGACCACCGGCCAATACAAGATGTTAAGCCACTAAAATGAGGCCCAAAGCATTACAAGATACATTACATCTCTTCCAGGCTTGCTGAAAAAGTCGGTGTTACAAGGTGTTCTTTCGTACACCGATTACATTATTTGCCCTTCGTGGCATCGCCCACATTGTGTTGCAAAGTTGAAGCACAGTGAAGCTGGATTCAGATTTAACTAATCATGTGACGAGAGTAAGGAGAGATGACTGACAGGACGATGGCAGAGTATTTGGAGGCATCCCGACCATCATTTTTTGACAGATATTTTATCTTGTGAAATGTGGGGTCAGCACCGCCTCTCCCTATACACATGTACATGTGATCGTGAATTCGAAGTGCAAAGCAAGAGCGCAGTCAAAAGCGATTTCAATACCCTGCATATAGATAGCGGCTCCCAGATGCTCGCAAATTATATACAATATCTCCCAAGCTTATTGTGTGAAAATTTCCTCACGAGACATCACTAATAATCGCAATCACAAAATACGATTTTTTTTAACAAATTATTTTTATATAATAATAAATTAATTTACTTCAGCGAGGAAGGATGCATTAAATGAATCAAAAGTGACAGTAAAACCATTTATAATGTTACAAAGGACTTCCATTTCAAATAAATACTGATCTTTCAGACTTTCTATTCATCACAGGAAAAAAAAGTTCCACAAAATTGTATAATTGTAAAATATTAAGTAACTGTTTTCAACATTGATAACAATAAGAAATGTTTCTTGAGCACCAAATAAGCATATTAGAATGAGCAGAAATGTTCACCTATGCTGTGGAACTGCCATCTTCCTTGTATTCGCTCTGGTAACAGCTGTAGGATTTTCTGCAAGATAAGCACATGGATTTGACTGCAGACATATACAGTATATAAAAACTAGTACATGTACTTAAACATCTCAATAAATATATCGAGACATTAAAATATGAGTGCAGCACACATTTACATTTCAAAACAGATTTGTGCAAACACGCATTACTGGGCTTCATTAAAACAGGTTAGAATGTTGAAATAGCTCTCATGCTATTAGAGACATCATGCCTGTCTCGTCCTGATGGTGCATTTAAAGTGTCTCCAGCCCTCACCATTACAAACAGCCCATAGGGGCATAGCAGGTGAGCAAAAGCTAAAGCGTGACTCATTAGAAGAGCTTTTGGGTGCGGCAAAGAACACCTGTTTTCTGTTTGTGAGGCGCATCGGTTATCTGTCAGCCGCACGTCAATCACTCTCTTATCAATGATTTCATTACTGATGACAATGTTTCAGCAAATACTTAGTGGATCATACATATAACAATGTGGACATCTTGGACCAGATAGGAGTATTTGAATAAGAGCTGACACGATGAAACCAAACCTGATGAGGTTGAGGTGAGCTAATGCGTTTAAATGCTTATCTACATTTCTTACCTCAAATATAAAAAGAATAGAATCAAGCTCCTCTCGTTGCGATTTGTGACCTACAGGAAAGAGCAAACAAACACAAAACATGTTGAAAGTCACCAAGGGATCACAGAAACCCACAGGGCTGATATTAATAGCTCAACAAACAAGGATTACCCATCTGCTATGGAAACATGGGGCACTCAACATGTGGCATCAAGACCAGCTCAAAGCAATCTTTTTAATCAATTTTAAAGAAAGATGTACAAGTATTAAGAAAAGTAAATCTGGATAGAGAGCGAGCAATGCCCTAAACTATTTTGTGTCAAAATTTTATAATTTAAAGAAAATTCTATTTTCTAAATGCATGTTATAGATCTTATTGTGAATGATTCATCCACGCATGTTTCATTTTCAAAACCCTTTGTTGACCTTGTAATTTTTAATCAAAATATAATAACTCAATGTTCCGGTTAAAAAGACAAACATTTCTGTGGAAATTCATGCCGGACTTCTTCAATCATTTTGTCCACTTAAAGGGGTTATATGTAAGAATTACAGGTTTTAATCGCTTTTTTATTACAATGCGTGAACCACTTGTAACGAAACTTTAAAAAAAAAAAATTTGACCTTCTCCGACTTGTAACCTGTAGACTGATTTTTATGTGAGGAACTTGGGTCATTTTTGCCAGGAAAATCTAAAATATGTAATGTTTACGGATGCTCCCGAGAACCTCTACTGTTCTATGACACATGAATGAATGCAGAAATGAATGCTTATACAATGTTCAGGATAATGCCGAAAGAAAAGAAACTAATTCAAACTATTGTCTCACATAGCCAGATTATATAGTCTACAGTCTCAAAAATACTTTATAATCAAACTATCCTAACAGTGTCATTTTAATTAGCGCGACACGATCAGTCGACACGATGCTGCTGAATTGCATAGTTTGTGTAAACAGATCCACATCGCTATGATCATATGCATTCTTAACTGCTGTTTTCTCACCGCTGTCATTGTTGTTGTTGTGTTTTGTTATTAAGAGGAAACCGTGCAGCACATATTTACATATTCATCTAAACGTTCCTCTCAGCAGGGTGACTGGCGTTCCAACTTCTTTTGACTTCTAAGCGAACAACAAAAAATTACTTTGGTGTGAGTATATAGGGGCCACGTTCAGTCTCTTTACGTTACGTTGCGTTACGTGTACATGAGTGCGAACACGAGCAATACGTATCTGGCTGCAGTTCACTTAACGGCCACTGGTGTTGCTGATAATATGGGTTTCTAAATTCTACATATAGCCCCTTTAAACCCCAACCCCTTTTTTACAAACAAAAGTGAAAAATTAAAAAAATATATATATTTTTCTTTTTCGATAAACCAATACACTCGACTTTAAGAACCTACTCTATACAAGAGCATGAACAAAGATCCTTAATAAGCTGATTCAGAATTGTGTCAGAATTTAATTCATAATGCAATGCAAGTGTTGTCAGTAAGCAATGTGGCACGTCCTGATTTTGCAGAGTCAGACGCGTTCCTGGGTCTACATATTTTGTTGATCCTGGAACAACATTCCTGTCTGAAAATTAAATTATAACCTTATGCCTACCCCTAAATCTAACCCTACCCATAAGTTATACCTAAAATCAGAGGGAAATGATAGGTGAATAACACTGATGTAGAGAAGTGCCTAGCCCAGGTTGTAAGCCTAAACTTGACATAGACTGTAAACTTGTTCCTCAAATCTGATTGATTGGGTTGATTGGAATGGTGCCCCAGGATCAACAAAGATCTTGATCCAGAAACATGTTGCACTTGGTGAAATCAGGTTCTGCAAGCAAAGTAATGGGGGCACATTGAGGTCAACTCGTATGTTCGTTTTCTTCTTTCAGGTCAACATGCTGGTACAACAGTATACAACAGCATGATGGTATGCAAAAAAGTTCTGCTGAACAAGTTAGTTAAAGGTGGGGTATGTGATTTTCTTTTTTGACCATTTTTTCAAAATCACTTGAAATCCTATTCCTAACCCACTTACAGCCACTGAGTTAGAAGCACTGAAATGAAAATTAAGCAATTTAATCATCTGTGGAACGGGCAGGACTCGAAAAACTCCAGCCGATCATTTCCAAGACCACCTAGTATCATTGGACAGTAAGTGCGTCAATCAAACAGTCGTACCACACCCCCCCCCCCCTCCCCCTCGCGCGAATCAGGGCCAGCGTTGGAGGAAAGAAGGTAGGACGTTTTGAGTTGTGTATTTTTAAAATCTGCCGGCCGTTTTGCAAATCACATACCCTACCTTTAAAGAAACTTAAACTGTAAATGTTTATATATAACTACCCGAATAATAACATATCTGTTTTCTATTGGCACAAGCATTTGATGGTAACAGAGTACTGATGTTTGTTAGCACCACAGTAAGAAAAGAATGCATGTTAAGTGGGAAAAGTCAAAGTTGATCAAGTCCCATGATCGCTCACCCTTAATTTCCTATTCATAATTTGGGGGGGGGGACCAAGAGAAAATGTTAAGTCATCAAATGCGAGGTCAACGGCAAGGAACAGCACTGTGTATACTCAATGAGCAACTGTGCAGTGTTCCGGGACACTGGCTGTGCTCTCTGTGCACTATAATGAGCCCGTGTGACCGGACATGGCTAACTGAGGGCTGGCTAATTTTCATCATAAGCCATTTCATGGAAACTTGCTCATTAACACTGAATTCTGACAGTGTGTCTTGCAGGGAGCACACAGTGAGTAGGCCAGTTGAAAAACAATGCAATCGACCTTGAAAAACATTAAACAGTCAGAAAAAAAATTCTCATAAGACAAAACTAAAAGAGTGGGTGAGCGAGAAAATAAAGCATTGTAGGTCTTACCTTTCTGTTTCAGGTTAACCTCGATGGTGACAAAATTTTCAAAGAACACATAGTAGATGTAGGAGTAATTCTGCTCGAAGAGGTGTTTGAGTTCAGCAGGCTCCGCATTTTCTACAAAAAAGTTTAAATAACAATGAATCAGCTAGACATTTAGCATATTTTTTTTTGTTCCAAAACCAAGAAAGTTATGAACAACAGTTGTACAATTTGAAATGTTGCAGGGAAATGAGCTGGGTTCTGATCAACTCCGGTCGGGTCACCTGGGCGAGTGTGTCTGATGTTGAAAGACCCGAAACACCCAATGACCCCAGGTTCCATCACTGAGGATGTGTCCAATGCATCTGCATGATGTATCTTTTACCTTCTGGTATTTATGTATAAACCTTTAGATCAAAAGAACTCAAGGATCATGACAAACAAACATTACTTCATTGTGTACTGAGTAAAATAATGCTTGGTCTCTCTTTCAAGCACACAATCTGTCTAGTTTATAATTTGTCTCTTTCAGCATGCATGATGTGAGCGGGTCTCTTTAAAGATGCTGAAGTCTACTTCAACCAGCAGCCCAGCAACACAAGTCAATATTTGTGCTTTAAAGCTCCTCCGTCACACAGTCCAGCTCCACTCATCATCCTAATGCAGCCGGTCCCGATCACAGACACGTTCCCGCAGTGTCCAGCAACCTCGGTCAAGCACCTGCTTCATTCTGCTTATAGAGCTGTGAGCATGAACACCAGAGCCAACACAGAGACCTGGGTATCTTTGGGCACACTGGAAATGTGCACAAGTAATCGACTAGTAAAAATACTATTCAAACTTGCTAATTGCACACTTGCCTGTATTCCACCAGATGAGGATTGTCATATCTTAAGAAAAAAATGTATTTCTTAGTTTCTGCATGTGCTAATAACAGGTGACATTGTTTCAAATCATCAAACAGGTTTGTGTTGCCTGACTTTGATGATGCATATTGTTGGCACAGTTTGCAGTGCAGGCTGCGATATTAATACCGTTACATGTTTTGTCTCAGAGAAATGCACATTTGACAGTAGCTTGAGTTGACAGTAGGAGTAGAATGAGTTGGGATGCAGACGTAAATTTATATTCATTAACAAAAACAGTAACATCTATAAAAAATGGTAACAACCATTTTTATATGGTAACATTTTTTTATTCTCACTGTTTTGAGTTTTATTAAAATTAATCATTGGTCTTCCATAGTAGCATACATTTAGATCATGATAACCAGTAACCACAGTTAAAACCAACCATATAGCACCTCACTGCCACGATAAAATGCAACTATATGTTTTTTTATGGTATTTGTATGAAAAACAGTAGGCTAAATATACAACTTGTACAAAAATATACAATATACAAATGATATAGCTTAATCACAAAAAATACTGTAATTATATTCCATACTCCTTTATTAATAATATGAATCTCTACATTAATAATATTATAAAATTCAATATGAAAATCCCACATTCCTGCCACAATACCATGGTGCAGTTAGTGTTACAATAAATCCATGGTAAATGATGGCGATTTGTAGATTGAAAAATGTTCTGACTATGTTCAGCCTAGTTTCTTTATCATGGACTTTTAATTGGTTTTCATGTTCATCATGTGTTCCTTTGTTCAGTTTTCCCACTCTTCATCATTAGTTAATATATATGTGTCAGCTGTGTTCTATTAATCATCCTCATTTGTGTTTGCTATAAGATGGTCCCTCACAATCATTCTCTGTCTGATCACCGTTATGTGTAAGTGTGTGTTGCTCAACCTGTTTGCCTGTCTTCTGGATTGTAATTAAAACTTTGTATTTGGAAATGATCTTCTTCTTCGTCTGCCTTCCTGCAACCCACTGTGACAGTATCGTTGCGCAGTGTTTCACCTGTTTGTCAGCGCGGTTTCATCTGGATTTAAATCGCAGAACGACTAATAATAATAATAATTCAATAGCCATATTAGTGCTTTCAAGAATTATGGAATTTCAATGAAATTGTTATCAGCTACTGAAATTGAGGGTTAAGGTACTCAACAACAAAATTCCTCAAAATGCCCATCCCGAATTCAAACTGCCAATGAGCAGTGAGCCAAAGACCTATGAATTTTACAGATTGTGGTGTATATCAAAAAGCTTTGAGAACAGACAGACAGGGGGAATTTTGGCTGAAGCTACAGTACATGAGAGAGAACAGGCCAACCGATGGTGCAACACTGGCTGGCGGAAATATTTGAGATCTAAAATAGAACACAGCAGAGAGCACACGTGCCTCACACGGTGCTTCAGAAGCACTCAAAGATAATGGCCCTCATCTGACGCTCCTAAACTGACAATCTCAAGGAAAGCATAATGTATAAAGAGATTTTGATGTAGGATGTTGTGGCTGGTTGCCCGGATATGTGCTTGCTAAGGTATTCTAAGTGGTTGCTAGATGGCCACTTTCTGGCCAAAGTCAAAAGAATGTAAGTCTATGGGAATTTTTTTTTAATCATTCATCATGCAAAAATCATAATTTCAATCACTTAGAAAAGTAGTTACATACAAGTTTAGCCTATATGTATGAACCGGAGTCAGACACTGATAAAGGAAAGACTCTCTTTGAGAACGAACCAGAGAGTTTTTTCCAGCCATTTTGCAACGATGGATGAGCAACACACACACAAATACTGTTACAACATTCGCCATATACGCTATAATGAAGCAACACACACAGAGAAACATGTTGAACATGTTCACTTATTAGGCCTATTTGTTGTACAGTTGCTCAAGTGGCAAATGTGACAGGATGCCTACCGATACCGAACAAGAAAATGCTGCAAGGAGATAGAAGGTATTATTTTAATTATAGTTGTAATTTCTGTAAACAGATTTAATTTATGAAATACCATTGCCTAATGCAGTTTACGATAATGAAGGTTATAAGACAGATACAACAGCTTGAAGTGACTCCCTCATGTATCCGCTGCGTCTTCAGTTCTGATGTCTGGAACACATTAAAGGGATAGTTCAGCCAAAAATGATATTTAACCCATGCATTACTCACCCTCAAGCCGTTCGAGATGCATATGTCAATCTTGTTTCAGACGAACACATTTTCAGTTATTTTAGAAAGTGTCTTAGATAGGGATCAATTAATCGATTAATCGTTAGCATTAATGGCAAACAGCACAGGGTCTGCAAATGCTGCTCAAAAAGCTATGTTACTCACCAAATTAATAAGAATGTTTTTTAATCTAAATAAAGGCTTAGTAGGATTGTAAAATGTTTTGATGTGATTGATAAATTAAATTAACTATTTAATATATAAATATAACGACAAATACAATGTGTCACCAATGCCGCCTCAGATGCGTGCTTGTCAGAATGTGTGACTGTTGTGGAAGTGCTAGAACAACGCACTGAAAACGGCAACTAAACCCAATGAATTCACAACCATTTAATAAAATAGTGTTCTCATGTTATGTAATATGAAAGTCCCAAATTAACCATCGTTATTATTAGTTGTGCATTCTGCTTGAGCGGCGCGCGCTGAATGAATAACCGTTGAGCACTTTGTTAGCGTTTATTTAACTCAAAGAAACGCATCCTATTTGATATTAATCAGATATATACAAAATAAGCAGAATATTACAAAATTATATCTGCACAAAATGACGTGAATGCACAAGTGAACTTAAACTGAGTTACGTGCCATTCAGAATGACTCATATGTTGTGGTGGACGCGCTCAAAGTCTCTGACGAGCTCTTCCTGGAACAACGCGACATGGCATCTAAACCCAAATAATTCACAATGTTTTATTACAATAGTGTTCTCTTTATGATCTTGTGTAATATGACAGTCCCAATAATCATTATTAGTTGTGCATTGTCGTTTGAGCTGAGCGCGCTAAAGATCACGCCGATTCTTAACCAAATGCATCCAATATGAGACCAATCAGATATAGATAAGCGTACACAAAATAAACTATTACAACTTACATTTGCACAAAACAAAAGGCTGCGAATGCACACGCAAACTTATAGTCATGATGAAGGTGTAAAATAGTCCCAAACAACTCCGGTGTGTGTCATTCAGTGGGACTCAACACTTCACCACACCGGCGAGCTCGCTTACATGTTTCGCGGTTGAGCAGCACGCACGCGCATGATCCTGCTTAATCGATGATCGATAAGTTTTATCGATTAAATGTATTATCGACAATTAATCGATCGTCGATTAATCGTTGACATCCCTAGTCTTAGACCCTTCAGTGGATATAATGTGAAGCAATGGGGTCCACCTCCTTCAAGTCCCAAAATGTGCATACATCCTTCACAAAAGTAATCCATCCGGCTCCAGGGGGATAAACGAAGGCCTTCTGATGGTAATCCGTGCGGTTTTGTCCTAAAAATATACATATTTAAACCTTTATAAATGAAAATATCTGACTTCCGGCAACGATCGACGGGCGTTCACGGGTGATGGAAGTCGGCGTACGAGGTAAGACGTAGCGTAGGAACTGTTGTGACGTAGAACGAACGCGCCAGCGCAGCCAGAGAGCAGAGCAAAACAAAACACGAAAACGCGTGAACGCAGGCGCGTCGATCGTTGCCGGAAGTCAGATATTTTCATTTATAAAGTTTTAAATATGTATATTTTTAGGACAAAACCGCACGGATTACCCTCAGAAGGCCTTCGTTTATCCCCCTGGAGCCGGATGGATTACTTTTGTGAAGGATGTATGCACATTTTGGGACTTGAAGGAGGTGGACCCCATTGCTTCACATTATATCCACTGAAGGGTCTAAGACGTTTTCTAAAATAACTGAAAATGTGTTCGTCTGAAACAAGATTGACATATGCATCTCGAACGGCTTGAGGGTGAGTAATGCATGGGTTAAATATCATTTTGGCCGAACTATCCCTTTAAGACGGTTATGTTCACTCTTACATCCAACAACAAAACACCTGAATTGCTTACAAGACATTCTTGTCGCTACAGCTGCTCCGGCATGGAGAAAATGGTAGAATGTGTACAGCTCACTCAGGGCGGGAACTATGCTAATACGGCAGAATCCGTCAGCAGTCGCGGGCAGAGCCTAAGCAATGTGACGTCACATTGTCAGAAAACTCAAACGGCTTGTTCCTTGAGACTGTTGAGGTTATATGGCGATTAAAAAAATAGGGGTGGACCGGATTTGTATCATTCTAGGTATAGTTAATCTTCATTCTCTACTGCATGCTGCATTGCAATACACACACACACACACACACACAGAGAAGTGCGCACATCACGTGCAGATTGCGCGCACAGAAACATTCAGTAACGCAGAAATGCATTCTCAACACTCTTCTGTGATTTATCAATAAAATAGCTTAGAAGCTGAAAATTTCAAGCATATTATTATTTCTTAGTAACCAAAACCCACAGCTTCACTATTACGGTGCCAGGATAAATTAATTCACACACAATCGCTCTCTCACTAATGCAATGCATTCATAGAAATGTAATCTTTACTGTGCTACTTAATCTGTATCTGATTTAGAACGAGCAGAAATCTGTGAGAAAGAAATATAACGACATAAAGACAAAAGAAAGAACTGATTAAAAAATAAGCTGTTAAGTATAGCCTTGTGAGCAGCGCTGTCTGAGTCATATATGCCTAGATGTGCACAAAGCAACCCACGTTCGAGTCTCAGCTCGATGTTCAGGCTTATTTGTTCATTAATGACGTCATCAGCGACTAGTCGACTCGACTTTCGTCACACAAATGTCAACTTTAAAAAATCTGAAATCATTCAACCCCTATTGTGTACAAACACTGCCAACACACACAGTTCAAACAAACACCATATAAAACTGAATTTTGCATAATAGGTCCTGTTTAAAGTAAAAATCTACTCTTAAAAGTGCACATTTTACAAGTACAAAAGTAAATGTAATGGAGTCAATGTACTTCGTTACTACCCACCTCTGTATATGTGCAATAGTCATGGTGTCGTCATTTCAATATTGGCAATCAATCAACCTTAAGATCTGGGGCAGTTCACACGTTACTGAGTGTGCAGCGATCTGCCGAGAGCCCATTTAATGATCGACCTCATATAAAATATGCCTGTTGATCACAACAGCAATTCTCAAGCTCAGCATGGCAATTGATCTGTGCACAGAAAGGCTAATGTACTGTAGTAATGCAGGACGTCAGCTTTAAACTAAATCAATCTTAAATTCACATCAGACGTTCATTTCAAATAGTTGCAGATGCATTTGAACAACAGGTAGTTCTTACACCCAATCTCAAAAACAGTATTGTGTGCTTCCTATCAGACCAGTTTCTCAAACACACCCATCCGTTTATTTAGGCCACTTCACTTCCTCAGGTCCACAAATGCACAAAAGCTGTTGTACACAGGGTCGGATCTAGGCCATAATAAGGGGATGTGTGAATAATGTTTAATAATGTTGAGCTTATCACTTCAGGGAAACTTCACTTCATTGCTGTATAATATGCATTTAAAATATGCAAGGACCAAGTGACACACAACATTAAATTAATAACTTGGTCAAATACCATACCATGATCATGACATTTTGCAATTCTTTGTTTAGTGCATTCAAAACTGCAATATATGCAACACCATTCAGATGTCTATCAGTAAGATTTAAAAAATAATACTTTTATTCAGCAAGGACACACTAACTTGATCATGAGTGACAGTCAAGACAAATAAAATTACTAAATCCTGTTCTGAAAGTATAATAAAAATGTATAATGGTTTCCACAAACAGCAGCACAACTGTTCCCGTATAGTAAGGAATGTTTCTTGAGCATCAGATCCTCATATTAGAGTGATTTCTGAAGGATCATGTGACACTGAAGACTGGAGTAATGATGCTGAACATTCAGCTTTGCATCACAGGAATACATTTTAAAATATATTAAACCAGAAAACGTTTATTTTAAATTGTAATAATATTTCACAGGATTACTGGTTTAATGTTTTTTTGACCAAATAAATGCAGCCTTGGTGAAAATACGAGACTTTCAAAATCGTTTAAAAATATTACCAACCCCAAACTTTTTTAACTGTATCTAGGCTAGTGCATCTAGCTTGTTTGTTTTGGGAAAATTAGTAAGTAATAAGTAAGCAAAGCCACCACAGTTTTGTTCCTTTTCCCCTAAAAATATAATTGTGAAAAGTGCAGAAACTAAAAATATAATTTTTTAGCTAAATGTTTAGGCAAAATGTTAATTCTTTGAAATACACATTATATTTTACCCACCTCTACTTACAATTACACTTTCTTTAAAAATAGACCTTAAAATATAATACATTACTATGAAAATCATTCTAACAATCCTTTTTTTTTTTGCTGTAATGGAAGCAGTTTCCTTGCCATTCATAGCAACATCACATTTTCAGCTTCAAAACAACCATCAGTGTAACACAATGGCACCAGGAAGCCAGATAACACCACACAGAGCAATTCAGGAAACAGGACAACATCTCTAACAGGACTCTTTAACCAAAGACACTTCACTCAAAAAACTGTGATGTTACATAAACCCTCCACATGTCCAAAATTCAGGAAGTCAGTGCTGCTAAAACAACTCAGGAATCTGAGGGAACTGGCCTGAGACGGATTCCTTCTCGGACTTCCTTGACTAATCCCAAAGGAAGTGATGGTTTATTTCTGTTATTCAGTGACATCCCACCCAGTCCTAAAGAACCAAATCTTTGCTGTCCCCCACCCAAAACATGACCTAATCTCCACTGGTCAAGAGGCATCTTTTTCCTTCGATTGCATTTTGCATGACAGGCCATGAATTTGAGTGAGATTTATTTCTCTCTCTCTCTCTCTTAAAAAAAAAAAAGAGTTCAGGGATCCACTTTATTTTAAGTTGACAGTTACATTGACCTTACTCAAATAAGTAATGAGTAATATTACCTACATGCACTTACTACAGAGTTACGGCTAGGGTTTGGCTTAGAGTTAGTAACTTGTTATGCCTAATTTACTGTTATTTCTACAATAGTAAGTAACGCGTAACCACGCCACTTTAAAATAAAGTGTTACGAAGTTCGGATCTCTGAACAATTACTTTCTTGTTCACACCAGATTGTTACTTAATTTAAGCAAACTGCACGTTTCGGGGTGTGTTCAAAAGAGAATAATTGAGTAGCCTATATGAGAATGAGCAAAATTGTCATACTCTTCTCAACTTCTATCACCATGTGAGCCATCACATGCAAAATGATTCATTCAATTTATATATGAAGTATATAATTGATATGGCATGTATATATATGAGAGAGAGAGAGATAGTTGAATCACTTACAGACAGAATAACCAACTGAACTTAATAGAAAAACTGTCAAAATGTGCAAACACAACATCTATTCAACCTCAGATTCCCTGACATCTAAAGAGGTTCCAGTGAAACCAATGCATGTCATATCAAAACAAATCTCACAGACAAAAAAACACTCAACCATACAAGAGAAAAAGACACTCTGTCAAATAATTGTATATCAGACCACACTTCCAAATGCAAACTTGTCAAATACTATCAAAGGTGTCACGGAATTGCAGGTAAACAAACACCATGATTGCGGATGGTGCCTTCATTCTCCTCTCTACATAGCATGTTAGCTCCATGCAAAGCAACATTAGGTTCATAAATAAATACAAATAATGTTATTTCTCACCAATAACGATTCGAAGATGTTTCAATCTTGTCAGCACGTCTTTCTTGGGGTCCAGGACTTTCTGTGTCGATTTCCTGACATCTCCATGAGGTTTTTTAGAGAACATTCCGAGATGTTTTGAAGAGCTAATGATAATCATCCGTTAATTCCCTCATACATGGAAGGGGTTGTCAAACTCACGGCTCGGAAGCAGTTATGGGTTGTAAGGAAACGTGAGGAATTAGTGGTGAGGCGTGCATTTTTGCAGAGGAGGTCAGACAAAAGAAAAGAGCAGGCAGCCCTCCTCTGTGTGTATGTGTCTTGTGAACTACACGCCTCTATGAAGATCTGAAAAAACATGGCGGTCGGAGGACGCGACATGAAAAACACCTTCATCGATGCCAGAGTCATCCAACGCTCAGACGTCATCCGAGGCACAACCACACACATCCAGAAACACACCCGACAAGAGCAATGTTATTTTATTATTTTATTTTACATTCATAAACAGCGTTTTTGCACAATTTATGTAAAAATAGATCATTGCACTTCATATTTGATGATAAAAAGGTGTAAGACATTTCTAAACTTTTGTATTCTTGTTTGAAAGGTTTTATGTTTATATTTTTATGTACGCTATTCTAATATATCTACACTATTTATTTGTCTATTTTTCTATTATATTTATTGCCTTTGTGACTCAATGAAGGGTCAATTTCTATTTGCTAATAACAGGGGGAAATTGACAAACAGGCTGACTGAAAAACAACAACAAACATTTAAAAATGTAAACATTCAAAACAACTCTCTTTTTCATTTATTATATCGTTCTTAAAGTTTTTGAGCAGTATTATGTATTTCTAATTGTGAATATAAATTATAGTTTACAAACGAAAGACAATATGAAATAATGAATTCAACATCTTTGTTTTGCTTGTGTTGATTCATAAGCAGAAGTCTGCACACTTTACTCCTAAGTTCCACATTTATGAGTTTTGAAATATATATATTTTTAAATCATCCTCTTCAATAAGTAAATAAATGTAAGGTAGTGCAGTAGTACATATTTGTTGTAAGTTGTTTCCCCATAAACTTGTTCTGTAGGAATACTAGCCCATTCAAGTAAACAAGTAAAAAATAATAAACACAATAAAAATTCAGACTTCATCTTCGTTGTTTAGTATATCAATCTAGTTTTAATTAAAAAACAATGTATTTCTAAAATAATAAATGTCTTCAACTTATATTATATCCTTTATTTTTGTGCCATATTCCTTTGAAAATAAATTAAGAAAAATAAATCGAAAGAAAGAGGTTTATTTAATAATGTTTGGTTTCAATATTATTTGTTGTCTAAAAATAAAACTGGATGAAAAGTAACTATATTCCAAAATATATCAAGTAATAATAAATGAGAATTTAGAAGTTTACTTGCTACAATGAAAATAACATAATCATTTCATCCAGTCGTCCATTGATTTATACAGCCTATTTTTTATAGTAGTAAACACGCTCTCCACAGAACGAGTGACGGCAGGGAACTGTAGTTCTTTAGATCACTATAAACAATATTACCGGAGATACATGCATCACCATAAAACTACAAACCCCAGAAGCGCTACAACAGCTCACATTCCGCGCCACTGTCCCAGCTTTTCACAGGATAGCATGGCTTAATGAAGCAAAAAGAGATTTATTTGTGGTTTACAAAAATATTAAACCAGCTAAAGCTACTTAATAAGCAGAAGCTCCCCGTTTCGATTGAATCAAATCCAGACTAAACGAAAACTACTAGTCATTTGCAGGATTTAAACGTCTGTTGTTAGCATGATACATCTAGATGTAACGTTATCTGTTTTGTTTTTACCAATAACATCAAGCTAACAAAAACATCTGCTCACAAAAAGCATTGATTTAAAGGTGAGAAGCAGTTTTCACGGTAATCTTAGTCGAATAAAAGATAGGATGCCAGTGCACTCGAGAGAAAAGAAGGAGAGCAACCATGACGAGATGGAGGTGGATTTCGCAGAGCAAGAGGGGAGCACTTCAGAAGATGAGGATACAGAGAGCTCTTCTGTCTCCGAGGATGGAGAAAGTTCAGGTGCGAATCATTCACACCTTTGATTATCTATCTATCTATCTATCTATAAAACAACGAGACAATAAAAACAATATTTTATGTATCTATTATTGATATTATTGAGGAATTGCTAGTCCCTGTTTGACAGCGCCTACAAGTCAGTTGACAGTCCACTTCACATACTGAACCTGATTCGGTTACTTCTAATTTACTTTAAACACATGAAGAAATAAACAATCTGTTTGATTATAGAAATGGACGATGAGGACTGTGAAAGGAGAAGAATGGAATGCCTTGACGAAATGACCAATCTAGAAAAACAATTTACTGATCTCAAAGACCAGTATGTACAATCTTCTTGTTTGAATTGAATCTGTGCATTGTTTATTTGTCCACTTTTCCAAATTGGTCACTAAGTTTGCATGCTTTCATTAGGTTATATAAAGAAAGACTCAGTCAAGTTGACGCCAAACTCCAGGAAGTGATGTCAGGAAAGGCCCCCGAGTACCTGGAACCTCTTGCAACTCTTCAGGAGAATATGCAAGTCAGAACTAAAGTTGCTGGTCAGTCCAAACCGAACATGGGATTTTTTGTTCTTTGAAATAGTGATTTTTATTAGGTAAGAAAGTGCATTATCTCACTCTGATTAAATAATACATTTATGCATAGGTATCTACAGAGAGTTGTGCTTGGAATCAGTGAAGAATAAATACGACTGTGAAACCCAAGCAGCGCTCCAGCACTGGGAGGTGAGATTTACAGATGTAATCCACTATTACTTAAACAATGGTGCATGTTTGAAATGTCTTGCTGAGTCATTATAGAGCCATACAGAAGTGTTTATTTATATTGTTAGTCAGTTACCACATTTGAAGCATGCATCTGTTTAAACGCACTTTCATAATTAAAGTCAGCATGAAACAGAAGTTGCGATAGTCATATATCCGAGTCGAAAAAGAGAACAAATTGGGCAGGACTTGATCTGTCCATGGGGAATTGATTGGATGGTTGTTGTTTGCTATTGGTTGATCTCATGTGAGTGACAGGTTGCCCCGCCCTTGCGCCAGTAAACACATCATCAGAGAAGAGAAGAGGTGTCGCTGCAAAGGGAGGGGAAGATATTTTGATTGATTATGAGGGAACATATATTTTCAAGAAATAATGATGTGCACGGATAAATCATTTATAATAAATACTGCAATATTCCCCCAAAAAATAAAGAATTGCCAGTTATGATTTCATTGTGACTTTAAATGTAACTCTAATTTGGTTCAATTTATTTCTTCTAGAGTGAGAAACTCTTATTATTTGATACGGTTCAGAGTGAACTGGAGGAGAAGATCAGACGTTTGGAGGAAGACCGCCATAGTATAGATATTACCTCAGGTACTGGAATTGTTAATACGGTCACACATAACTTTTGTGTTTTTGTGTTATTTATGCAATCTTTGTCATATTCCCCCTATAGAGCTCTGGAATGATGAGTTACAATCAAGAAAAAACAAGAAGAAAGATCCCTTCAGTCCAGACAAAAAGAAAAAGCCTGTTGTTGTCTCAGATATCCTTTACTACAACATGCAGTATATAACTACTATGGAAGCGTGTTTCCACCATGGAATAAAAAAAGAAAACTTTTGATCTTTTTATGATTTTGTACAATTCTGACTTTTTTCCTCAGAATTGCATGATATAAAGTCGCAATTGTGTGTTATAAAGTTAGAATTGAGAGATATGAAGCTGCAATTCTTTTTTTCCTCAGACTTTATAACTCACAATTGTGAGTTTCTGATTTTATAACTCGCAATTTTGACATTATGACTCGCAATAGCGACTGTATATCACGCAATTGTGAGAAAAAAGTCAGAATTGTTCGATAAAAAGTCGCAATTGTCTTTGAAAAGAATTTATTCCGTAGCTTCCATAAACTTCTATCTATCTATCTATCTAGAATTTGCTTGAATAACAGTATGATTTATAAGTTTCTTAACATGTTCACGGCCATATATAGTTTACATGTTGCAAGACCTGGATATACTGGAAGACTGGACTGCTATTAGAAAGGTTAGACTGTCAAAAACTCTTCTTTTTTATGTGAAGACATTTTTATTATTTCATAAGTGATGTATGTGATCTTGTAGGCCATGGCAACATTAGGACCTCACAGAGTAAAGACTGATGGTAAGATACATTTAATATTCACAACTTTAGTAAAATATATTATTCATTTATATATATATATATACAGTATTTACATTATGTATTAGTTTTTGTATAACTGGAATAATTATACACTACTGTTTAAAAGTTTGGGGTTGGCAAGATTATTTTTTACACATGTTTTTGAAATAACAAGTATTTTCTGCTCACCAAGGATGCATTTAAAAATATCTATATATATATAGTAGAAATGTGAAACATTATTAGAACTGCTTTCTATTTTAATCTATTTTAAAATGTTATTTATTTCCTGTGATGCAAAGCTGATTTTTCAGCATCATTACTCCAGTCTGTTGTGCTGCTTAATATTTTTGTGGAAACAGGATTCAGGATTCTTAGATGATTGATTGATTTAATATGTCCTTGCTGAATAAAAGACCCCAAATTCTTGAAGAGTAATGTATGTAATTATGTATCATATCCTGAGTGATTACAACATTCAACTTTTCAGTTACCAAGCCAGATCTTTAACCTCTAGACCACCTGCTGTAACTGTTATAAGTTTGGCACAAATGTAACAGAGTAAATCCAAATCAGGGTAAACTATTCTAAAATCTCCCTTTTACTATAGTGACCTTGAACAATGTACTTAGTCCATTTTGCTCGGGGAAACTTCCTGGAGTTTCGGTGCATAATCTCATCAGCTTCCGAAGTGGTAACTTGTGAACAAATGCCAGTTAATTATAGACACAGCATGTATGTGTGGTTAGTACCGCAGGTGCTTTAAGTTGATTTGTGTTATATCAGTAACAGTAGAACTTTGCATCATTTGTTGTAGTGTCTTCAAAGAGTGAGAAACACCAGCACAACGCCCGCTCGGAGGATGGACGCTTGTTTTACGACGGGGATTGGTACAGCCGCGGACAAGCCATTTGTATTGACAAGAAAGACGAGTATCCTACGAGGTGAGGGTTCCTTACCCAGACACGCTGAATTGCCAAGCTCATATTGATTATTCTGCAGCATTTTTCTCCTCTGTCTTTTTTCAAAACAGTGCTTTAATAACTACAATCAATCATGATGAAGTCTGGTTCAAACGAGTCGATGGGAGCAAGTCAAAACTGTACATCTCACAGCTTCAGAAAGGCAAATACTCCATAAAACATGCCTGATCTACCCGAGATCTGATCAGATGTCAGTGCGGCAGTCTGAAATGTTTAATAGTGCCATTTTATGTACAGTTTATCATGATTTAAATACCTTTTTTATGTTTAAAAAGAGATGCGTTTGTGTGTTGTCTGTCGTTTGAAATGTGGGGAAAGCTGATGTTATTTTATTGTATATTAAATGCAACACCATTTGTAAGATTATTATGCCTGGACAAATTCAACCATGTGTTTTAATTACAGGGGAAGTTACTACAATGAGGTGTTTTACTTTTGTATTTTGACGACTGGGCTCATTTACCATTTCAATTCTGCTCAGTGAATGGCGTTCGAACCCAGTTCTGATGTGTAGTAATTTGTAATGTCGTGTCAAGCTACCAAATGGTATCCTACTTTTATTTTTTACATTTCTGCCTCATCACTGTGTTCATATACAAATGACAATTTCCATCCTTGGTGACTTTTTAGTGTAATGAAACGCTCTTGCTCGTCCAACGTCTTTTATGAAATACAGATATTAAGTATTTTTAGGAGTGAATAAACAAGACGTTATCACATCTTCTCAGAGTCTCAGGCCTTTAAACAGCTGTTTACTGTCCATTGTGTTCTAAGATGTGATCTCATGCTGCTCTATTTACAGTCTAGTCAAGCCATGAATACTTTATATCATACATTGCACTGTACATTTCAGCTCTGGTCATTGGTTGTGTTTTTATTTTATTTTATGTGGGGTTATGTCACCACCCTCTGGTTTGTTGTACTGTGCCTGTTTTACATTTCTTGTTTTATCCATACTTTTGAAAATTCTGTGCTGAATGTATTTTTGTCAGTTTCTTATTAATTCACATTGAACAAACTCTCAAATACAGCATTTCAATATCGTAGCGCTATGTTGTGCTTAATAAATGACACAATTCAATAGTCTAATTAGAATAGAAATACCATGGGTTTAAAAAGAGACAAGTTGTATAATCTTTGCAAAACTAATGTTATAGTATTATCCTTTAATTATGTTTGCCAGATCATAAATGCAGAACAAGATGAAGTGGAGAAAACAGACTTAAATCATACCTTGGTTTAAATACAGTAGTGGCCAAAAGTGATGTCTAGAGGGGATATTTGTTTTTAATGACCCTATAAGTTTGATTAAACCATCAAAATATGAGGAATATATTATATATATATATATATATATATATATATTAAAAAAAATATGAAGGAAGAACAAAACACTAAACTTGGTATTTATCTGACAAAATTATTTGGTTAAAAAAAAGACAATTCCACTGTAAAACAAGACAAAAAGAAAAACAGATTGAGAACATAACATTTCTGCAGTGCGTGTGATCAGAAGTAGTACTGGAAGTGTTGCTAATACAACTCATTGTGTTTAACCCTAGACATTAGTTTAAAAATTTTTAATTATTTGAAAGAAGCCCTTAATTTTCTTCGACAGCTGTCTGCTTTTCAAATGGACCGATTGAGTAACATTACTAGTCTCAAAGCAAATCATTTGAATCAATGATGTCGAGTATTTATATATGCACTATACACAAAACTGCAAGTTGGTAGTCTTGGTGTGTCAGTAATCACAAGTATAAATACTGTACAGGTAGATAGATGTACTTTATTAATCCTGAGGAGGACATTCAGGTGTAATTTGCTTTGCAATTGCACGGCATTGTAATTTTAATAGAATGCGAGCTTTATTCTGCGGCTAAATGCTGTAGTGTAAAAATATTTCGGTGACCGTACATTGAGAAGACATGAAAATATAAGCTACTGACTGCTTTTGTTATCATTCCGATTGTGAAATTGCATATTTAGATGTTTGTAATTAACACATTACCATTAATGTGCATATATTCAGAAACACTTAGTTAAACAGAGTTGACATTCAAGTGTGCAAGTAATAGATTAACACGTAGACACAAAAAGAGTTAGATTTGCAATCTCAAAATGCCATGAAAATACATAATCCAAAATGCTTTTCGGGTTCTGCACTTTGTTTTAAGAAAAGAAAACATGCAGCAAGTGTGTATAAATGTGTAAAAGCAAATTCGAACTGAACATTGTGTTGTATTAACAAAAATATAAATATCCACTGGCATTCGTTTCATTCAACATTAAGACTTATATATGCAGCCTTTGATGTTAGAAAAAAAAATGGCTACTTCATAAATATCACAAATATCCTTTAACGGACGTTTCGAGGTCACAGTTCAATCGAAATACTGTTACACAACAGTTCACATAACAAAGCTTAAATAAACGTGAGTAATCAAATAGTAAAGTAGATTTAATTGTTATAAATAGGCTACTTTCTAACTCTAAAGCGTTCAAATAAATGGATCAATAAATGCATTGCAAAGGGGTACAGGATGTACAATATGTTAGTTAAAACAGACGTGGCATTAGTGCGCTCAAAAATCAAATAAACCACTCTCCAGTGTATTGTCCTCATAAAGCAGAATCAGCACTATATTTCAGTTTATAGAATCTTTGCAAAGGAAAGAGTGATTCATACATGTGCTCTCTGTACTGTAACGGTGTTGAGCAGCAGGCCTGTGGTCTCTGAGCCGTCGCCGTGAAGCAGTCCTGACCTTTTCTTCCATTCCCGTCTAGCCATTTTCATGTGTGCTCAAAGCTGGAACCTCTCCACGCTAAATCCCAGCGCAGATAACAGGTGCAGGAAGCCTCGGACTGATCACGCAAATTTCTTCTTGGTTGCAGTGAAACGTTCCATGTACTGAGCAAGGGAAAGATAAAAGCAAGTCATTAATATTCAACTATGTAAGAAAAACAGGACTTAAAAGAGTATTAAAACTGAATTTCAAATGGCTTTCTTAATCTAGATCATTATTAGGCTGAATATTGTCTTAAAGGTGCAGTGAGCGAATTCTGAGAAATGCTGTTGAAAGTGGATGTTCATATTTAGTTTTTCCTTGTCGTTCGTTCTCCATCCTCGATGTATTTTTCGTGAAGCATTATTTCACTTCGCCTCAGCTATGATATAAGAGATTGCGTGTTCGTGCATTTTGGGGGCGGAGCAATGAAGGGAGGTGTGTGTTTGTTCGGGTTGATTTCAAATCACTTATACATTTATAATGCGGTGCTAATCGACATAGCCTTTAGCACTGTATAGGATACTATGAAATAACAATGTCTGCCTCATTCTATGATAAGACGCCACATCAGCTCAGTTATTTCAAACACTCGATTGATGTTATGAAGGGACTTTGGAGTAAAATCATGTTATTAAGTGTTCTCTTTTGTTGGACAAGAGGTTCGTAAATGCTTCTCATGTATGGAAATATGTTTGACACATTGTTTTTTCAAATACACGTTATAAGCGAGTCAAATTCGCAGTGCTTTTTTTGATGGAGCAGGATTTACTACTGAACCACAGAGCCGTGCTTCACTGACAAGCTGTGCATAAAAATAATAATCACAGCATATGCGATTTTATAATCACACTAAGACTAATCGGTTTAAGCGCGATTTAGGGTTAATTGCGATTAATCGTGCAGCCGTAGTATCCTTTACCATTCAAATTGCGCAAATTGAAATTGCGAATTGAAAATATGCCCAATGGAAACATGTCAATTTCGCAAGAACTCCCATATATCGGAAACATTTTCTACGCTTGCATGAGGTGGCTTTTCAGGCAAATCGGTGACGCTTTGTTCTACAACGTTGTCAAGTTATGTTTACCCCAGAACTTATTTTACTCATAAATAAAAAGAAAACATTATAAAACCCCATAGGAAATTCTCGAAGGAACCAGCGGCGAATTAACCTTATACCTACACCACTCCATTAAACCACTACCTATAACATGATTGTAATAAACAATAATAAACTGTAATTTGAACAGTAGATATAAAAAGATGTATTATAAGATTGACATTTCAATCATAAGTGAAGCAAAAAAAAAAAAAAAAACGATCAGATCGAGTTTTTTTGGTAACACTTTACAATAAGGTTTAACATTAGTTAACTATATCAATTAACATGAACTAAAATGAACAAACTTCTACAGCATTTATTAATCTTAGTCAATGTAAAAGTACTAATTTTAAAATCCAAAGGTGTATTTGTTACTAACATGAACAATAAACAATTAGATTTTTACTAACGTTAACAAAGACTTATTAATGCTTTAAAAAATATACTGCTCATAGTTAGTTCATGCTAGCTAATGCATTAACTAATGTTACCAAATAAGAACTTTTTGTAAAGTGTTGCCAATTTTTTTATAGCCACTTGGCACCGTTAGATCTGTTTTGGGCAAACAAATCACAAGTGGACTAACTAACTAGAGGTGTAAAAAAAGGGTCCAAAATGCATTGAGATTTAATCACTCAAACTACATTGCATTTGAGGGTTTTTCTTTCTTTTTAACCCCAGGTACCTTGGGAGGCAAGTTGTATTTTCAAGTGTGAATAAATCTAAATTAAAATGAACTGAATTGTTCAATTCCTAGCTAGATTTCTTCTTGGACTTTCCTATTACACCTTCCTGAAATGACGGGGTTAGATTGTGTGGGATTTGACTTTGTTTCAAAAACAAACACTTAGACCAGATTTGTTTTACGTTCAAACATAAACTGTGGTATTTTCCATCTAGGAAGAAAAAGTGATATTTACAGTATAGAGGATGAGATGCACAAAACTAAGCTGACAGTTAACATTGGACCTGGAATATAACCTAAAAACAAAAGGTTTTTTTTCCCCCATTATGCTTACTTATAAAAGACAAAATGTAAAGCTATAAAAATTAAGGAATGCACCAATGCCAAAGAAGAATTTTTTTGGTTCCCAAAAGAACCTTTCAGTGAATAGTTAATTTTTCTTAGTGTGAAGCATTTTAATAATTTAAACAACCTTTTTCCAGTATAGGCCCTCTAGCAACGGGTAGTTATAGAAACTTAGTTATAGGAACTAGCCACCATTCGCACCGCCAGTTGGAACTCTCAAGTGATGTAAGCTGCGCTTGTTTTGCGCTTCTATTGTGACGGTGCGGCAGACATTTATTGTGACGGTGCGGCAGACATTTATTGTGACGGCGCTGAGAACGCTAGACCCTGAGCACACAGCTCCCATTCTCTGTCTTCATTAGTTTACAATCAGTTTAACAGTCCTGTCTAATGCATTATTAGATAGAACTGTTATACATAGAAAGTAGACGGTATATGAAATGTTATTAGCGTTTGCTGTGTGGTAATGTCCAATATCGCTATTAGAGCAGAAATATTAATCATGTTTTGTTTGATCCCCTCAAAGTTGCGATGGATTTTCTCCTTATTGTCAATGTTAAGAGGTCCATCTATCACTGTTTTCCACGTTCATAGAGTTAGTTCGTATGGTAGTTCCTATTGTGCTGGGTTAGAGCCTACTCTGAAGTAGGAGCTAATTTAGTTCCGCCAAAAGCGTTCCTAGAAATAAATTGTTCCTAGTTCCTGGATTTATGTTCCTTGAAGCGGTGTGATCTACTCGCTTTTTGGCGTGGTTGCACCGCTTCTAGGAACATAAATTGTTACTAGAAGCCATTAGTTCTAGGAACTATGAAAAGGTTCCTCTGGTGCGAAAGCCCCGAAAGAAAGAACCTTATGTGGAATGGAAATGTTCCATGGATGCTAAAGGTTCATCATGGAACCAGAGATGCCATTAAAGAGAAAAATATAAGAGTAGCCTAAACTGATACAAACGTACTTTATCATATCCTTCTAGATCACGCATATCTTTCACTTCGAACAGGTTGCCCTCCAGAGACAGCAGGGACACCTGGGACTCTGTGAGGATGGAGATGGGGATAGAGGCGAGCTCCAGACAGTTCTCCTCCAGCCGTAAGACCTTCAGCCTGGGAGTCCGAGACACCTCTGGAGTCAGGGTTGAAATCTGAAAAAGAACAAACACGGCAAAACAAGTCACCCTGACACCCCTATATCACGACATGACATTTCCTGGACGCAATGAACTAAAAACTCACCTGGTTCTGATTGAGGTTGATTTCAATGGCTTGCAGTTCGGCCACCTCTGCAGGAACCACATGGATCTGATTCTTGGACAGGTCCAGAACATCGAGCTGGCGAAGGCTGCCGAGTCCAATGGGGAACTCCTTGAAGTGATTCCCAGACAGGTTCAGGGTGCGCAAGGACTTCAGCTGACCCACTGACGCAGGAAGCTGATTCAACTGGTTCCCATTTAAAATAAGAGTCTCCAGCTTCTTGAGTTTCCCGATATCATTTGGTAGACTGGCTGTACACAATAAAAATCACACATTAATGGAGTGCTTAAAGGTTCATATAGTAGAAAACAGGCTTTTTTTTTTTTGCAATAATGTGCGTTTCATCTACTGTGTAGACACTGCAGTAGAGGAAAATAAGCTGCAAAAATTAAATACAAAAACACAAAAAATTACTTCAAAATTCCAGTTCTGTCGAGTATTCTTGTAAGCACAGTTTATTTTAAAAAAAAGTCTGTAGGGGTGTACATAACAGGTGCGCATGCGTGGTAAAAATGAACGACGTGCTGCAGAAAACGTGGAGGGAAGTGCTTTTGAATACCAACATTTTGGGGGTACTTTCGTGTTTAATAGCGGTTGACCGGACACATACACACAAAATTATGTAAAATATCTGTCTCTGCAAGTATTCTCTCATTTGTATCATAAGTGAACAGTTGAGAAAGTAACCGGATGTTTGTCAGACTCAGTATATTCGGTCTGTGCATTCGGTCTTAAAGTGACAGCAGCCTAATATTCCTGCTGTTGTCTATGTCATTAATGTTAATAAAATAAAATAAAAATACAGCTTTAACAAAGATGATGAACCTATATTAAATTTTTTCTACAGTGAACATTTTTTTACATGTTATTTTACATTTAGACAGCTTGTAGGATAACTGTGCCGTGTAAAGTGTGAGTACTAAGCAAGCAGCATCTCCAGGTGCTCCCAAAACAATTGCACCCCTGTCTATGGGCATGCTAGGTGTCAACTACCCAAAAATGGGTCATTTAGAAATTGTCACTGTACAATGTACACTGTACCATACCACTATCAAGCCTATTCAACACTCAACAGATGTAATTTATGTCCGGAAGGACAAACAAATTGAGCCTACTTAATTGTAACGGTCAAAGGAGTTAAAATTACTTGCGTTTTCATTGCAAAGAACTTCAATAACATAGAATGTAGAATGTTAAGTTTATCTTAATAGATATCTGTCAACACTTACTCAGTTTATTGCTGCTTATGGTAAGACTCTTGAGCTGCAGGAAGCCTCCTATGAACGCTGGAAGCACCTCGATTTTGTTATTGGACAGATCAACTGTCCGCAGGTTGGCGGTGAGTTTTTGCAGCTCTTCTGGGAACTAAATAAACAAAGACACATGAGCTGCCAATAATCCATAAGGATGTCACTGCTATCTGAGTGGGGAATGTGATTACGACAAGCCTATTAGTACCTCTGTCAAACCCTTTCCGGTCAGCTGAAAGACTCCAGTCTTCTGAGATGTTTCCAAATGAGCTTTGAGCGCACTGTTCCCCATTTACAGGATATGGATGTTGCAGATGCCGTTGAATTTAATATAAGGAAATCCACTGGAAGACTAAGATAAAGCAATAATAGCATTTGCACGTTGGCTATATGAAGTCCAGTTAGCCTCTTAAATGAACCATGATTCTTGCATGTTATAATTTAACTATAAGCATGGTTATATCAATACAAGTATGGTTTCAATAAAATACAATAGCACGTGTTATGAAAAATAGGAGCCTAAACATACTTTAAACCTATAATTACAAACGACAAAGATTGAATTAATGTTTTATATTACTATTAGATTTATTGATTTCCTAAAAGATTTTTTCATTCACTAATTATTTACTAAGAACCTACATCAACATTTCAGCTAAAATCTCATTGTTATAGTAGTTGTTACCCTAGTAAAATCATGGTAAATAAGTTAATGAATCCAGACAGCCTTTACGTAATCTCTGAGCTAAACAAACACATGGCACACTGAATAAAACCTACGTTAATCTTTGTGCTTTAGCGCACTTTAGCGCAAAGTCTGACTTAATTAACAACGAGCAGTCAAAAATCTGAACATGCACGACTGAAAACAGCAGTGGACAGCTGTAAAACATCCGGCCTAATACTGCATATTATTTCAGAGTAATACTTGCCTTTAGCCTGCTAGCTCGACTGTAAATCTTAAAAGTTTACAGAATCCCGTTGGCTAGAGCTAAAGAACCTTCTTTACGCGCTTAATGAATGTGTAAAAAACAGTACTACAATATTGTTGGATGGTGATCTAAGGTAGTGATCAAATGGTTATCTAGGAAACTTTGTCCACCCCCAGGTTGATGTTTGTTTATAGATACAGCCAGTTTATTGAGGCTGCTGCGTGTAATTGCACATCCCGCCCGCTGGCTGGCGGTAACAGATAATGTATCTTCCGTTTCATATTCTGTATATCTCCACTTAGTGGCTTGGCTGTGAAACGACTTCAACAAACTTATAAAATCACAACCTAAATGTCTAGGCTTATGCACGCATAATAAATAAAGTCTAAGTTACCTTATAAAAATGTAGCCTATTGATACTACTGTAATAATTATTATGGAATCTCTTTTGTACTGTTCATAAATAAGGGTGGCAAATTTAGACTGAATTAAGGGGGGTGGGGTTGTGTTGCGAAACACACGCAAGCTCTTTCGCTCGCTTACCTCTCTGCCGTCGTGCGCGTGCGCGGTTAGGACCGCGCAGTTAGGAGCTCAACACATAGATATAAACACTAGATGTCGCCTGGCTACGGCAGTTCATTGGAACGAATGCGTCAATAGAGCCGCCATCTTGAAACAGGGGAACCCCTCATCAATGTAGGAAATGCTCTAACGGAAATAAAATCACCATAAATCGTCATGAATGCGATTTTCTAGTTGTTTTGGTTCGTTCCAACGGTCAGACATGTATTTATCATTGAGTCCAGAGAAATAAATAAAAAATTACAAAATTTCACAATCTTGTAAAATGTAATCCCTTGATGTTTTGTTTTTAGATTTCGTTCGTGTGGACATCCATATGCAGCACAAAAGTCCAGCATCATCCATGAATTCAGCGTTACCTAGCTACTTCCTATGACAAGACCCCTGTTCCAAGATGGCGGCGGTTTTGACGCATGTTTAGAACCCCAAGGCGACATCTAGTGTTTATTCTATGTTGAGCTCAACACATCTGTCTCGCATGCTAGTGGTGGGCAGATCGAGGCTTCGTGAAGCAATGAAACAGTTGAACCAAATGGTCTATATTGTTTCGAGGCTTCGAATCAATCCGACACCCGTCTCAACGGTGACACCTAGTGATCACTTGCAGGTGTTGATCTGAAACAACCTTGACGAGCCATGATTTTTTTTTTTTTTTTATTGTACTTTTCTAATATGTGAATCTTGTAACCTATAGGCTCCTCACTGTGCATAATGTTATTTTGGTCCTGCAAAATGAATATTAATAAAATAAATCAAGCCACAATGTCTCACTTTTTTACATATTTTTATTCAAAAATATTAATTTCTCTGCTGTGAAAGGACTTAGCCTACTTCTTTTTTTTACAGATTATTTCTCCAGCCTTTGAAAAAATCCTCTCACAAGGGACACTTGTTGCTGGCATGCAAAGATATTTTTTAGCTAGGACATACTGTCACAACCTGGCTCAAGGGTCATGACAAAAGAGGGAACGAGACAGCATAAATGGTCAAAAGTGATTTATTTAACAAAAGAGTAACTAAACTTAACTACTTAAATGTGGAAAGTATAACTCTGTAACATAAATAAACTCAAAACAAGATGTGGCAGTCGAGATGATCAGGCCAGGGTTGACGTCTAGATTGCAGAGAGAAGCCCGTGTAGTTTGACCAAGTGGAGCTTTATCTCCCCTGGCTCATAGGTTCCAGGTGCACCCAATCAGCAATCACCTCAATAGAACAAAGATAATTAACAACCACACAGGTATCACTCCCACAGAGAGACCTCACTGGATCACACAGGGCCCGTCACACCCCCCCCCATAAAGTCGGTGGCCCAGAGGAGCCGCCGGCAAAATCAAGAAAAACTAACGTAACCCACTATAATCTAGATCATTAAATATTACAAAATTACCAGAATATAATAAATGGCTAGATATACACACAGCAGAAATGTACATTTGGCCTTCAACTTGCGCTTGGATTACTGCTTTCCCCCATTCCATCTTCAGCAAACCTCGATACCTGGGAAGCAAATTAAGAAAACAGGCATAGAAAAAAAAACAGGTCACAAGACAACAATTAGCATTAATAACTTAGAGCAGAGGGGCACGTGACAACGCATCTGCTATCACATTGTCCACTCCTTTAATATGTCTAATCTCTAGTGCGTAGGCTTGCAGAAACAACGACCACCTCATAAGTCTCTGATTGGGACATTTCAGTGACTGTAAAAATGTCAGCGGATTGTGGTCTGTGTACACAACAATTTGTCCCCCTCCAATGTACACCTCAAAATGCTGCAAAGCCCAAACAAGTGCCAGCGCTTCTTTCTCGATCACTGAATAATTCAGCTGATAACGGTTGAATTTTTTGGAAAAGAAGCTAACTGGTCTTGCCATTCCCTGACCATCATCCTGCAACAAAACAGCACCTGCACCAACCTGACTTGCATCTACTTGGAGCATGAATGTTTTATCATACTGTGGTGCTATCAACACAGGAGACGAACACAACAGAGACTTAATGTTCTCAAAGGCTTGCTGACACTCATTAGACCACACAAACTTCGCCTTAGCCTTCAACAACTCAGTCAGAGGAAAAACAACTGTAGAGAAGTTTTTACAGAAACTCCTGTAGTATCCGACTAGACCCAAAAACCGTTGTAACTCTTTTTTAATTGTAGGCACAGGAAAATGTTCTACTGCCCTGACTTTGGCCTGGACCGGAGCTACACGGCCCTGCCCCACTACACGTCCCAAATACGTCACAGTTGCCCTCGCAAACTCACATTTGGCCAAATTGACAGTCAGACGCGCCTCAGACAACCTGTCAAACAAAGCTCGAATGCATTTAAGATGAGCGTGCCATGTATCACTATAAATAACCAGATCATCTAGGTAAACAGAACAACCTTCTAACCCTGACACAACGCGATTCATCAGTCGTTGGAATGTCGCTGGAGCATTCCTCAAACCAAACGGCATGACTCTATAAGAATAGAGTCCAGATGGTGTAACAAAGGCCGACACCTCCTGAGCACGCGCAGACAATGGAACCTGCCAATATCCCTTAAGCAAGTCAAACTTGCTAACAAATTTGGCAGAACCAACCTGATCTATACAGTCGTCCATACGCGGCAGTGGAAAGGAATCTGGTTTAGTGACTGAGTTTACCTTTCTGAAATCTGTACAAAACCTAGGCGATTTATCAGCCTTTGGAACCAAAATACACGGTGAAGACCAACTTGAAAGTGACGGGACTGCAATATTATTTTCCAGCATGTAAGCAACTTCAGAGTCTAGATGTTTAAGTTTCTCTGGAGACATGCGGTAAAAGCGTTGCTTAATTGGTTGTGCATCTCCAACATCAACATCATGTTCTATCCAATTTGTGCATGTAGGAACATCGCCAAACAGACACGGATATTTCTGTATCAGATCAGACAACTCACCACGCTTAGACTCAGTCAAATGCAACAACAGACTATCAAGGTTACAAAGTGTCTCCGAATTTTTTAGACGACCATACAACAAACTGTCATCTGGTTCTGGCACTCCATCTGCCTCCTGTGATTCTGACACCGAACTCACAAGCAGAACAGGATGCACCTCGTCTCTCACTGTCTGGCTTACCTCCGCCTCACGTTTATAATATGGCTTGAGAAGGTTGACATGACATAACTGTGTTGACTTTTTCCGTCCTGGTGTTGCAATTATGTAATTCAGGTCAGACCTTCTCTCAACAACTGTATAAGGACCAGCATATTTAGCCTGAAACGGCGAGCTCACAACAGGCATCAGTCCAAGAACTTGATCTCCCGGACTAAACTCTTGATGCCCCGCACGGCGATCATAGATGTTTTTCATCTTACTCTGTGACACTTGCAATTTCTCCTTGGCCATTTCACCTGCTACAAACAGACGATGCTTAAAGCCATTGACAAAATCAACCAAATTTCTGGGCGGTTCCGCCTCCACCAGGCCATCCTTTAAAACAGCCAAGGGCCCACGCACTTTGTGTCCAAAAACCAAGTCATTAGGACTAAAACCTGTACTTTCCTGTACAGCTTCTCTTGCAGCCAACATAAGCCAAGGAAGACCCTCCTCCCAGTCTCTATCTAGCTCTGTGCAATATGCACGCAGGAGAGACTTCAAAGTCTGATGGAATCTTTCCAAGGCTCCCTGACTCTGTGCATGATAGGCTGATGACTGGTTATGACGGACACGCAACAACTTCAAAACTTGACCAAACATGTGCGAAGAGAAATTGGACCCCTGATCACTCTGGATGACCTTCGGAATGCCAAAAACCGAAATGAACTGACTTAGAGCCTTCACTACCGCCTTAGTGGTAATTGCCCTCAATGGATATGCAGCAGGATACCGAGTATTTTGACACATCACAGACAGTAGATATTTACAGCCAGACTTAGAACATGGTAACGGACCCACACAGTCCACAATCAGGTGCTCAAATGGTTCATTCACAACCAGAATGGGTTGTAATGGAGCAGGTTTAACAAACTGATTGGGCTTTCCTGTTAGCTGACACACATGACATGTCTTAATGTATGATGCAACATCTCTTTTCATCCGTGGCCAAAAGAAATGCTTCAAGATGCTAAGAGAAGTCTTTTTCACACCAAAGTGCCCACTCTCATCATGAGCAACTTTTAAAACAAGAGGACGAAATTTAGTCGGTACCACCAACTGAACGACAGCATCTCCAACAAAGTCAGTACCCAGAATCAACCATTTCCTGAGCAACAAGCCATTTTGTACAAAATACCCACTTGCTACACTGTTGATCTCCTTAGAAGATACTACACAGTCAAACATTTCTTTAAGGGAAGAGTCACTTTGCTGTTCCTGTAACAACTCAGTTTTTGACACAGAGAGTGGAAAATCCGACAATGATGGAGCCACAAACTCAATTTCACTCCCATCATTTTCCCTCTCAGACTCAGCTTTACTCATAGTTCGGGTACTTACACAGGCTGAGAAAACTTGAGGTAAGTCATCGGCAATTTGGTCAACAACAGACTTAACTGGGCAAGATGTAACAACTGGCAAGGGAGGAGTGTCAGCCCAAACATGGCTACCAGCCAGCCCGTTACCCAGAATGAAATGAATCCCCTCAATGGGCAACGCTGGACGCACACCTACGGCTACCTCTCCTTTCACCAGTTCACAATCCAGGACCAACTTATGTAACGGTATGGGCAAAACAGTTAAACCCATGCCACGACTTAGAATACAGTCACCCATATCAGTTTCTTCTGACAGCGGCAACACAGATCCCACAATATAAGAGTCAAAGGCCCCTGTGTCCCTTAGAATTTTTACTCGAACCTTAGCCTCACTTCCTACCAGTGACACAAACCCATCTCTAATAAAAGGGGCATAAGCTGCCAAGACATCCGGTTCAAGCTCCGCTGTAAGCAACTCAGATACACAGTCCGTAACAACCGGCGCAGCTGCTGCCACAGGCTTAACCTTAGATATTACAGTTTTATTCCTAAAATGCAGCAGTGGACAATCAGCCTTCCAGTGACCCTCTTCATGACAGTAGTTACAGTTAGTGTCAACATTACTTCGCGATACTGCTTCTAACTTTGGCGCATCAGCTCTCCAAGAACGCTCACGTGTTATAGCACGCTCTCTAAAACTCCCTTTATGGAGTAACAAATACTCATCTGCTGATGCAGCCACACCCGCCGCCGTGACACACTTTCTCTCACTTACATATGTTGCAATGTAACCAGGAAGCATGTTTTTGAACTGCTCCAAAACAACAAGGTCACACAGATGCTCAAAAGTGGTGACTTCCAGCGCAGCCAACCAACGTTTAAAATGACTAGTTACATCCCGAGCAAACTCCATATAAGTTTGACCAGTACGTCTCTCCCAGGACCTAAAACGTTGGCGATACGCTTCTGGTACCAGCTCATACGCCTTTAACACGGCAGACTTGATTTTTACAAAGCTAGAGCTATCTTCTGCGCTCAAGGATGAATAAGCTTCCTGTGCTCGTCCTGTCAGCACACACTGAAGCATCAAAGCACAATCTGCATCAGGCCAACCTCTAGCACTGGCAACACGCTCAAATAATACAAAAAAAGTATCCGGGTCCCTTTCATTAAACTGTGGCAGTAATCTTAAATTATTAATATCAAAGGAACACAACTGCCTACTCTGATCTTCACTGGACCCCCTACTATCATTTGCCAAAGATAAGCGGTGCCCTTCTAGATCTAGTTTGGCCTGCTCTACTTTTTGCCGAATCTTCTCCACCTCAATCTGCTTTTTGAGTTGCAACTCATGTTTACATTTGTCATGCTCAAGCTGAATCAACAACAGTTCCTTCTGTTGGTCGAACGTTAAGCCCTGAGTCTGGATAAGTGCACCAGCGAAAACTGGAGAATCATCTTTCACGTCTACAGGCAACACACCCTTTTCTCTCAACTCAGCCTTCAAAACTACCCTAATGTTCTCTTTAAGGCGTTTGTCACCTACCACTATAGAGAAGTGCTCTGCAATCTTCAGTAGCTGCTCCCTAGTACAACGCTCCAACGCCTCTTCAGACGGAGCTGCAATAAACGCATCACAATCTGCCATTACAACAAATTACACTTGGCTCATCAACACCACAGCAACAGACCCAGTAAATCAGTGCAGCTTCCTCATGCGTACTAAGAGAACTAAATCTCACGTAGTATGGAGTTTTCCCACTATCCTAATCAACCCAACTAACTAACTTATCCCTAGTCTTCATGCAGTTACTTGTGGTGGGTATTTATGCACTAATGACCGCTGGTCTGGAAGAGCAACTAGCACACTAGCGACCCTCCCAAAACCACGGACATGCTCCCAAGCTAAAAGCTTCACCCACGTTCACCACAACACTACCAAGGATCCGCTCAACAAGCCCAAAAGTGGACCGTCGCTACAGCCTACAAGAGAAAACTCCAACCACTTTTATCAGCAATACGCATACGAGGAACCACAACAGTCACCTGGATTATCTGTTAACTGCAGAACAATAACTAATTTGAAAAAAAAACAAGTTACCTACAAATTTATTTCAAATGCCAATAAACAAGCCTTCACTTACCCTGCTCAACCAACCAACCTACTGTATATTGCCACGCCAAATGAACAAACAAAGAAACAAACAATTACCAAAGTAAAACAAATGTCTTACCATTCCAACGAGCTGCCCCGCTCCCAACAAACTGGACTGCAATACATAGGCTAGGCTACAACAATACTATGGCTGCACTAATCCCATATCTTATCAAATTGCCCGAATACTAAGACCGGCACGAGCCCCCATTTTGTCACAACCTGGCTCAAGGGTCATGACAAAAGAGGGAACGAGACAGCATAAATGGTCAAAAGTGATTTATTTAACAAAAGAGTAACTAAACTTAACTACTTAAATGTGGAAAGTATAACTCTGTAACATAAATAAACTCAAAACAAGATGTGGCAGTCGAGATGATCAGGCCAGGGTTGACGTCTAGATTGCAGAGAGAAGCCCGTGTAGTTTGACCAAGTGGAGCTTTATCTCCCCTGGCTCATAGGTTCCAGGTGCACCCAATCAGCAATCACCTCAATAGAACAAAGATAATTAACAACCACACAGGTATCACTCCCACAGAGAGACCTCACTGGATCACACAGGGCCCGTCACAATACAAATAAGGAAAGATTACTGCTCTCTCTTTCCAGTAAGTTAGTGGATCATGAGTTCTGGGCAAAAACGCATCGTTGAGGTATTTTTTCACTTCCACTGTGGCATCAGCTGTAGCTTTGTGTATCATCTGGGTTTGATGGATACGAGTATCAAAAAGTTCCCATAAACTGTCCTGTGTTTCAACTGGTGTTGATGGTGATGGTGATGGGTCTGATGTTGACATTTCTGGCTCTGAATAAAAATGAAAACAGCAATTAGTAACAAATGCTAAACTGACGGCATATATGAAGTATATATTACATGAATCTGATTACATAACATAACACAGACTGAAACTGCTCACCAGGATTTGTGTTTGAACGCATCAGTGAAGCACACTACAGTGTCATGTGCTTTTCAGCGTCCTGGGCTTTGGCAGCATTTCCAAATGCCATATTTTTGAACCTTGGGTCCAAAACCAAACGAAAACCAAAATGATGTCGTCACTGGCAGTATATTGGGTACTCATATGTAGATCTATAAAATGTATATTCACACAATATTATATTATACTATATTCACATTGAAGCTATTTTTAAAATGATTGGCAGTTGTGATTGGTCCCAAAAGTTTGTAATTATATTTCAATTATAATTATATTTCAAACAATGCATACCTTGCTTTGATGGCCCAGCAGTGTCAGTAGCAGGCCTAGGATCAGGGGGAATGCCATCCTCTGCACCCTGCAAAATGGCAGGATGAGTGCTCCTCAAATGGCGCATCATGGATGATGTATTGTTGCAGTAGGCGAGCTGCCGATCACAATACACACATCTCACTTTATTTGGGGTTTCTAAATGGAAATGCTCCCACACCATGTCCGGCATCTCTTCTGGGGAGCCTCCATTTTATCTATCTATCCAAATCTATCTAGATATGTCTCTCTAATCTATCTATGTAATTAGATATATGTATCTACAATCTATCTATGTATTTAGATATGTTTCTGTAATCTATGTGTCTATAATCTATGTATGTATGTATGTATGTATCTATAATCTATCTATGTATTTATATATGTAGCCTATCTTTAATCTATCTATATATGTATCTGGGTATGTACATGGGTGTTTTGAATCACGCTTCGAATCAGTATTTCGAAACATCTGCGCTTCGGGATCTCGCAAAGCTTCGGAACGACTGTTTCGCGTCAGCCATCCCTATCGCATGCACGCTCGCTCTAGATTACAGGATATTTTAACTAATTTGCGGTAAAACTAGTCGATCACGAATGGCTCAACTGGTAGATCTATAGATAAACTTATCTTTCATGCATTTGACCGACCGGGTTGACACTTCAGCGTGAGAAATCGGCGGTGTGGCGTGAGAGCGTGAGAATTGGCTCAATTGCGTGAGAGAGTTGGCAGCCCTGCATCAACAGTGGCAAGATGATGTGTTGTTGTTATTGCCAGCCAGACACTGGTTACCATGGTGAATGTTTGTGCAGTGGCTGTGCAGTGTTGAGTGGGCAGAGACCACATACACGTCCTGACATGTAGCCTAGGGCTATGCGCAACTGCAACTGTTGCTATTACATTTTTCAACAGGCTATTTTATAATGACCAGTTTGTTTCTTCTTACTAGAAAGGCATCAGTACATTCTCAGAATTATTTATTTTATTTTTTTACAACAGCTTGTCCCTGGGGCAGTAGCCTACCCTTATTTACCTCTAACAGCGCTGGGTTGCCTAGTATCTGATTAATGGATTACGTAATCAGATACCTAAAATTAAATTATATTACATTTAAAATACATGTATCAGACTACAGTTACTTCTTTATTGATTACATGCAGGGGCGGATCTACTGGGGTGGCAAGGGGTGGCAGCTGCCACCCCTAGTAAAGGTCTTGCCACCCCAGCTGCCACCCCATTGATGTCAGCCAGGCCGGCTGAAAATAAGAGACATTTACGGTAAAAATCTTTGTTTCCTGGGCGCCCCTAAACGCATCGTGAGTAGAGCCTCTCCCGCCGGCGCCTCTCTCCCTCTGACATGCACAGTCCAGCCAAGCAGCGACAAGTTTCAAGTGAGGCTCACGTGGACACACACGAGTAACGCCAAAGATTTAGTAAAATATGTTACTGTTTGAAAAGGCGGCAGATTTGATATGTGTTAGTTGTGTAAATATATCAGACATCCCAAGTCTCCCGGAAGTTCCAGGAGTCTCCCGCAGATTGATAGCGGCTCCCTGATGACCGCAAATTAGTTCAAATCTCCCGGAATCTAGAGCGAGCGAGCAGTAGCGCGCGCACGACAGAGAGCGAGAGAACGCTTGCGCATGCGCAGTAAAAGTATAGCCTGTGGGGGAAAAGGCGTTTTAAACCTTATTTTGGGGCAAAGTCATCAAACTTTTTCAGCGATTTTTATCATATTTTATTAGTGTTTGTATACATGCAGTTTTTATGTCCCGGTGACCAGTGAAAGCGCAGTTCTGAGTCTCTGCCCATTCATTTAGATAGGAGCCTGGTCTTGTTAGTCCGAAATAGCTAGTGCCCGGAGGCGTTGCCAAGATGGCGGCCGAGTGGCATGACTTGCCTAAAAGGACTTTGGGAGAGATCAGCCTCAGTCCAACTACAGCTCGCTGCATCCTGCGGTGGATATCCAACCCGGCCCACATCCAAGTGTGACGTCAGAAGCCACGCCCATCCAAGTGTGGCGTCGGAGGCCACGTGACTCGATTTGTTGTACACATGCGCAAAATAGCGCTGCTTCCTGTCGGAAATATTTTTACGGTTATCATAGTTATTGGTTTATAATAAAGATGAGGTTATTTGTGTAGAGGTGTGACGCTAGAGATTGTTTGTGCAGTTAAATGGTGACGCTTTTTCAGGCTTGGAATAGTATAATATACATATAAGGGAGCCTCTATACTAAAACTTAAACGAATTTTTGTCACTTTCTTAGTGATCCAAACTGCACTTATAGTTACCCCTTCCAAATAATAAAAAAATAAATGTAAACTTTTCGTTCGACATTGACAACTTTTCGGCATTTCTTTATAGAAATATTGTTTTTTTACAACCAAAGAATTCACTTAATGCCTGTTACAGCAAATGACTTTGAAATCAAATATAGAACAGCAGAATGGAATTTATGTAAACCTTAAATTAAAGAACCAATATGGTGAGACTCAAAAAATTAGAATATCATGCAAAAATTAATTTATTTCAGTAGTTCAACTAAAAGCTAATACTAATAGACTCATTACATCCAAAGTGAGATATTTCAAGCCTTTATGCGTAATAAATTTGATGATTATGGCTTACAGCTATGTTGAATTACTGACATAAATGAAGTTTTGCACAAACATATAATCTCAGGAGTATTTCTATAAAATGTGTTTTTTTTTATTCGAAATGCATGAGGCATTTTGAAAATTTCAAATTACACAAAACAAATTAAAAATGTATATCAATCTTTAAACAACTGAAAAAGTGGAGTGAATCTTACTTTCTTGAATTATGCTGTATATTGATTAACCTCCTTAAGTTGAACTAATTTGCTCATTATCAGGTAAAATAACAATGGAATCAGCATGCAGTCACTAAATGATATGGCCAAATATCAGAAGGCAAAACTCCAGAATGATTAAAGCATGAATTTATTTATATATAAACATGTTTTTATTTATATTATATGAAAGAACAAAATTATTTGTGCTAGAACAAAAGCACCAAAAAGATCCCCTTTCCTCCAGTTGCTGCAAGAATGGCTTCAACTCTGAGAGAGAGAGAGAGAGAGAGAGAGAGAGAGAGAGAGAGAGAGAGAGAGAGAGAATATAAATTTGTTAACATGCTGAACTGAAATATATATTTCTGATTTAACACTTAACACTTATTAAATGTTGGAGTTGTAGAGACTGTTACAACAGTTTATCATCACATTACATTATCTAAACATGTTTAACTTCTTTGCATAGCAAAAAACTTTTTCAATATGCAGTATTTACAACTGACAGAGTGACATATTCTCATATTCTTGATCTCATATTATTTACAAGTAGAATAAGATTTACAGGATGTAACGTCACACATAAGCACTGAAATAATAATAAATTTTTCATATTTACCCTTAATCCAAATAACAACATTAAATTGGTGATAACAATGCAGTTAGTATAGTATAATAGTAATAGTATACTAAAAATTCTCAGTTAAGAATCTAACGTAGTTAACGTTACTGATAGGAAATTCACTAAGCCACATGTAACGTTAACACACAACTCAGTTAAGACATCGCAGGGGAGTTAAATGACCAAATATGTAAGTTGAAGATAATTCTTAGCTCTAAAACAACATCATCAAACCTTATTGAATCGAATTACATCGATATTTTGACAAGTATTACATATGGCGGGCTTTCGCGCTGAGCACGCATTCTAGTCAAGTGATCAACCGCACCAAACTATTATAAAAGTGATAAGAGCTGCTTTTAACAGGTAGCTAACACATCTCATTCTCATACAACGCATTCTTATATTATGTTGAACAGTGTTTATACTAAAACCGCAAGTGTGTTTCGTGCATTTTGTTTCGCAGTTACCTTCGTCTTCTCTAGATGCTTCTTCCAGTGTTTAATTGTTAACGTACGTTAATGAGAACGTGTCCAATTTGGGCATGGGCGTGGTGGCTTCTGACGTCACACTTGGATGTGGGTCGGGTTGGATATCCACCGCAGGATGCAGCGAGAGGCTTCTCGCCTCAGTGGCCTCGGTGTGTCAAGTAGGGGCGTGTCCACGGGCTCCAGTGCGTCATCGAGCCCTGTTTTAGCCCCGCCCAAAAAATCCGTAAAATAGCAATGGTGAAAAACTGTTTAACGGTCTAACTCCGCATTTCAGTACTTCACAGTTCACAGTCTTTGTAATATGTTTTAGCAATACATTTGTAACATTTATAATGTGTTTAGAATTTTTTTTGTAGAATTGCCTTTACAGGGACATTAATGTAAGTTAAGTTATGTACGTTACCCCAGTTTCATTTTAGATAAATAAATATGTTAACAAATATCAATAAATGTTTAAAAGGTATAGTTAGGCTGTTTCTATAGTCTAGTACTGTTATAACGTTAGTTAACTAGCATTAGAAACCAGTAAAAATTATAGTAATTATAGTTTATACTGTATAGTAACTTTCCTGAGAAACAGATACATTGAGCTTCTGATTACTTGTGGGTGAAGAAATAGATGGAAGAAAAGTGGTTTCAGTTAGAATGACGGTTTGTATGTGATGATCTAGAGATAAGTCAATGGAGACATATGACTAGTAAAAATTCATTTGTAGAGCTCTCTAATTGGAATTGTTACTAGTAAGAATTTAATTAGAGAGCTCTATAATTGGAATTTTTACTAGTAATAATTGAATTAGAGAGCTCTTTAATTGTAATAGGCTTTATGCCGAGCGTCACGTGACCAAGCCTGAAAACAGATCACATCGCTTCCGATTCAGGTCTTTTGTATGTGCTTCATGAATTTTTTTTGCGGTTTTACTCAAGATAACTTAAAAGGAGCAAGCAAAAATGAGTATAACCAATGTCCCTCGCATGTGCAGATTGATATTTAATTTTTTTTTTTAATTTTTCTTCTTCACACTAATGTTTAGATATTTAAATAGCATAAAACACCAATAACAAAGTGAACTTAGTAGGTTAGCTGCTTACCTTAAGAATCTATAGAAATCGTAGTTAGTTCTTACGGCCGTTAACACTTTCTCTGACAAGTGGATGCAATGAGACCCGTTTTCCGGTTTGGTCACGTGACGCTCGGCATAAAGCCTATTGCTACTAGTAAGAATTGAATTGTAGAGCTCTCGATTCAATTCTTACTAGTAAAAATGCAATTATGACGAGTAACGCTGGGTACAATTTAAGCTAAAATGGCTTGCCATACATATCAGTAACGGGCTTCTCTCACTACTTGAGAGAAGTCGGCATGAAACAGAAGTTGCGATAGTCTTTTCTTCCCTATTGTAACGTACATCCAAGTGAAACAAACGTCACGTTGGAACTAGTAGCAATGGCAGCTTGGGCTGCTTCAATAAAATAATTAGTGTATTATATATGAGAGAGAGAGAGCGAGCATGTTATTACCTGCGTCTATCATTCTCTAGGTCAAGTCAACGTAACCTGCAATGAAGCCGCTGAAAAATATCCACCACTAACACAAACCGACCATTTCTCAAGATCAGGTACCCCAATATAATTTATATAAAATAATTTATTGAACAATAATGTAATAAACAACAGCCATTATACACTGATAAAAAATGCATTTACATGTGGTCACCAAATACTGCTAGGTGCAAATATTACTGTCTCAAAACATGGAGCCAGACGCTACCAGGGCTACAAAGTTGCTAAAGCATTGTGGGACCACACATATCAGCCTGCTAGATGCTAAGCAGAGGGAGGAAGCGGCCAAAGACTGGAACTTCTTTGACATCCAGTGCAAGATCTTCTCTGTTATAGCCCCTAAGTTATGGAACTCTCTTCCGTTGGCTCTCAGGACAACAACCACGCTGCACGAATTTAAGCATAAACTCAAAACACATTTGTTTAACCAGTATTTCAGTCATGAAAATGTTAATTTGACATAACACAGTCACAATGTTAACTGTCTGTAATTAATGATTAATGTTTGTTGTCTTTGTTTTTATGTCTGTATTGCAAATGTAATGCGACTTGCAACTGCAATCGCTCATTACTTGGACTGGGCAAATGTCCATTGTCCGTTTATGTGTAAACTGCTTATCCACTGTCATTGTGAAGCGTCCTTGAGCTTGGGAAAGGCTCTATATAAATTAAACTTAATAATAATAATAATAATAATAATAATAATATTATGCTGCATGGTCAAAAAATCAGGAAGAATTCCTGTATTATCCACGTTATCTTTTTTTTTTTAAAGCCACTTGGCTTGGATGTTACTTTTTTTTCTCATTTCTTTGCATGATTTAAATTACAATTGGTCATCTTTTTGTGATAAATGCCATCTTACCGTTTGACCAGCCAGGCTCAGACCAGATGTCAGACCAGGCACTGCCAGAGACCACTCTGTAGCTGGTTTACCGTGGTACTTGCCCTCTGTGTAGAACTCAGGTGGGCAGTACTCATCTGTGCCTAGAAAGAGATTTGTCTGATGTCTGAAATCCCATAGCATGTTTTCTCAGTAAAAAATATCTAGTGTTATTTAATGTAAAAAAAAATGCAGCCTCAAAAATCAGATATCATACCGATTTAACTTGTCACTAGAACTTAAGTCCCAAACTACAGGCTTGATTCATAATACATACCACAGCATCTTTCATAGCCAGATTCTTGCAGGAAATCCCGCAGCTGAAGTCAATCAATTTGACCGCAAGTGTTTCTGAGTTGATCACCAGGTTCTCCAGCTTAATGTCACTGTGGAAAACTCCACGGCAACAGCACATGTCAGCGGCCTTTGTTGCCTGCGCCATGATAAACCGTGCCGTTTCCTCATTGAGGATGCCTTCGTGATGATCCATAAAATCAAGCACATCTTTGCAGTGTGAGGGACGCTCCAAGACCATGATATATTGGTCAGGCTGGTCCTGCCAGTCCAGCAGCTCAATGATCTCTTGAACTTTGGGGCCCCTATTAACAAGGGTTAACAGGCCGACCTCTAATAGGAGGGGTGCAGGATGACCAGGCTGGAAGAAAGATCATTTTTAAAGGTGACCTATAATTCAAAATTGAATTTACCTTGGTATAGTCAAATAACAAGAGTTCAGTGCATGGACATGACAGAGTGAATCTCAAACTGGACTGTTTTCGCGTTCTCATTTAATTCACGTTTATGAAAAACACCCCTGAAAAACGGTCGGTTCTCCACACAATACCGACTGTGACGCAATAGTCGGGATCATTAATATGTATGCCTCCACAAATTTGCATATGCCAGCCCATGTTCAATGACAGGCGAAACTGCCCAGCCGAAGCATAGCAGTTGCTCAGTGTTTGGATGTACACATGAACACAAAAGTATTTTTTAGTTCCTTCATCCGAGCCTCTGAAGAAACAATGGCTTACTTTTATTTTCTCTGGAAATTTCCAAACATTTCACCGACGACTGTTTCCTCAACTTGGGCCAATACAGAGCTGGCCTCGGATCAGCTACCAAGCAACACTTTCTGATGTGTAATTGTTCAAGTTCAGACAGGTAACCTTTCTCTCAAAATCGTTCAATACTCTTTATGCATCAGTAAGTCAAGCCAGTGACTAAAATATCAACTTCACATCGTTTCTTTTAGTAGGATGAAAAAAAAAACGTATTTAAATTGTGAATAAATTATATACAGAAAGCGATCAAAGAACAATCTTTCCACAGCGCGAGTTTATCTGGACACTTGCCAAACTCGTTATGAATTCAATGACGCACGTTACACTGCACAGCGAAGCTCTTACTGTATGTACATGATCGTGTTTGCATTGGGGAAAGCATTAGAGAACAGAAACTGCATTGCAATGATAAGATCTTCATTCTCGCGACCAACAGACTGTCCTCTGCTTGCTCAATGCTCAGTCATCACAGCAACATTGTATGTGATGGGAATAGATCTAAATACTTTAAAAACATCTCACGATTCGTTAATTTCGATAGCTGTAATAGTGTAAAACGTATAATAGCTGTAGTAAAAGCATTCGAGAGAGTTTCACATGTAATACATAGCTATTTCATTTGCAAGCATGTCAGCCAATCACAGCAGAGGCCGGTTACACTGAATCAGCAGACACGCCCCTTCAAACAGAGCGTTCAAATCAGAGGCTAAAATCAGGCTAGGAAAAATGCCTTTTATTTCTAAATTATGACTATTTTTGATCTAAAAAACATACTAACATTATAAGGGCAACCCAGAAAACATTATAAAATAATATAAAAAACCACTCAAGGGCACCTTTAAGAAAATGACTATACCTCAAGGCCATCCTCCAAGCGTTTCCCTTCATAAACAGAGCCAAATCCTCCCTCACCAAGCATTTTGCCGATTTCAAACCGGCTCAGAATGTCGTCTGTTAAAAGATGAATCGTTATAGTTGACATGAAATGTCAAGCATGGACAGCAGTGAGAGTAATGTTTGAGATATGGCAGTAAACTCACCCTCAGTTGTCACGTCCACTCTGTGACCTGGTGCTGGACTGTGGTGGACTGGAGCTGAAGGGGTTTGAACCTGCTTATCTGCAGGAGAAACGACTTCAAGACCACTGGATAGAGTTTCCTGAAGACCATGATCCTCTAGAGCACAGGCACTGTCCTGTAGAGAATTTTGATCTAAAGCAGGGAATATCAAACAAAAGCATGTTTCAAACGAATAATTAACACTGCATAGTCATATTATGGTGATTCTTCAGTTACTACATGAATTCTTAAAATAATAAAAGTTCTTCAATGTTTCATCCGTTTAAATATTTAAGACATGTCCTTTAAAAAAAATTATTATGAATTTGTAAAAAATTATGGATTTTGATATAATGTGTGATGGTGTGAATTTGTAACATATGGTAATTAATGGCACTTCATCCTAGGCAACAGAAAAATTCTCCGAATTAATTAAGGGCCCTTTCACACCTACCTTATTTGGTCCGGACTTTCTGACTTTTCAGTTTGGTCCGAATCAAAATTACAGGTGTGAAACCTACCCCGGACCACAGTCTGGACCAAACATGAAATTTGGTCCTACGAAAAGAGGTAGTCTCGGTCCGGATCAAACTAAACAAAGGTTTGGTTTGTTTCTAGTGTGAAAGCATTTCTGTATGGTTTGGACTTTCAGACCTTTTACAGGAAGTTCCGGTGGTTCCCGCATAACCGAAAAAACAGACGGTGGCAGGAAAAATGAGCCGTGGCACATGGAGGAGGAGGAGACGAGGTTTTTAATTGAAGTATGGTCTGATGACATAATAAGAAGTCAACTTGCAGTCTTCTCCTCCTTTCCTGCCAGCGACGATAAAATGTTTGCACGACGAGGACGTTCATTTGGCGAATTTGAACTAGCCTTGTGTATAGTTGGTGCTGCAGGTAATTATGCCATAACAATAACAATATAGTTGCAACGATATGCGTCTGTTCATTCATGTTGTCAAAGTTACCCGCCGAATTGACAACATGCTGACGTCAGACGCACGTCCTTTTACAAAACCAATCAATGTCAAGATGCAGCCCACATAGATGATGACGACAGGACGCAAGTATGTCACGTAAAGTTCTTTAGTGCGCTCGCATAATTGCAGTGTGAAACCAAACCAAAACTTTCTGAAAGTATAAAATGTATCAAAACGTGAACTTTGGTTCGGACCTTGGTGCGGACTTTCAGGTGTGCAAAGGCCCTAAGTTACCATTAATGGAAACGTATATATACCTGAACATTATGCAGACTTCATGATGTACAGAGCTCTAGTAAAAAGAAAACAGTTACACATTTTTAAATGGTCATTTGATTTACCCTCAGCATGTCTCTCATGTATCTTGGTCTGAGCTGCCGCTCCGATCACAGAAGGTGAAGAGACGGCAGCTTCTCAAAACTATCCGTCCTCTTCCTCTTTCTCATTGGCCTCTCATTTTCCTCACCAACACAAAAATGCTAATGGGTTTCAGCCACATCGGTGCTGGATGTTGAGGATGTGCTCTCATGTGAGTCGTACACCCGAGGACTGCGAGAACTTCGTTTTCTCTTTCGGCCAATGATAAAAGATGTCCGCTATGTTTCATCTGTGTTTAAAGATATATGACATGCCCTGGAATAAAAATCTGATCATGACCTTAATCTAACTTCAACTGATTTTTTATGTGCTTTTAAAATATGTGCGCAGGTTTGTAATTCATACAACCCAGCCTAAACAAACTACTTTTCTTGCCTATAAATTTTGATACAGAATTTTGTTTTGTTTTATCACTTCGGGGTACGCGAGCCAGAATTCACAACGCTTTACCTGTAGAGTGGGGAAGGGATCCTCCATAGGGAGAGGATAGTTGACACTTCAGCACTGCATTGTCATCGGGTCCAGGCGGATCTCCTTTGTCAGATCTGGACACGGCCTGGATCCGGCAGGCTGCGGGAAAACCTCGGGATAAACAAAGACACTAATATTAGCGTAGATGCCATTCTTCTTGTGATGTAGCGAGTACATCAAGATTTAAGGGAAGTTTTCCCAGTTGTAGACTTTATGATGTACAGAGCTCCAATAAACAGAAAACATTTACACATTCTCAACTATTCATTGGATTTACCCTCAGCGTGTCTCTCACTAGTTGCTGCAGTGGTCTGATCCTCCACTTTCTGACCCTGACCTGAGCTGCTGCTCCAGTGAAGAGGACTACTACTCTTCCTCTTCTGTCTCTCCTGACTATCACTTCCCTCACTAACAGGCTGATGATATACATTACACATAGGGCTGTCGCGATAACCGCAATATTGCAATACCGCGCTACTGAGAGGCCAACCGCAGAGGAATGCAAGTAACCGCAGCAACCGCAAACCGCGTTTTCTTTTTTTATAAGGCCACCCTTCGTAGTTCGTACCATGTGTATTGAATGTTAAGTAAGTTAATGATAACTAGAACTCTTGTCTTCGTCAAGACAAACTTTAAGTTGGCTTGTGAAAGTTTGGCCCAGAAAGTTTGAATTAGTTTAAAAGTAGTTTGAAGTGTAAAGTAGTTTAAAATTTTAAATAGTTCAAAGTTTAAAAAAAAAAAACATTAGTTTAAAAAAGAAGAAAGAATAGTTAGAAAGAAAGAAATATTAGTTAGAAAGAAAGAAGAAATATTAGTTAGAAAGAAAAAAGAAAGAAAGATTAGTTAGAAAAAAGAAAGATTAGTTAGAAAGAAAGATTAGTTAAAAAGAAAGAAAGATTAGTTAGATAGAAAGAAAGATAGATTAGTTAGAAGGAAAGAAAGATAGATTAGTCAGAAAAAAGAAAGATTAGTTAGAAAGAAAGAAAGATAGATGAGTTAGAAAGAAAGAAAGAAAGAAAGATAGATGAGTTAGAAAAAGAAAGATAGATTAGTTAGAAAGAAAGATTAGTTAGAAAGAAAGATTAAAGATTAGTTAGAAAGAAAGATTAGTTTGAAAGAAAGATAGATTAGTTAGAAAGAAAGAAAGAAAGAAAGATAGATGAGTTAGAAAGATAGATTAGTTAGAAAGAAAGATTAGTTAGAAAGATAGATTAGTTTGAAAAAAAGAAAGAAAGATTAGTTAGAAAAACGAAAGATAGATTAGTTAGAAAGAAAGAAAGATAGATTAGTTAGAACGAAAGATTAGTTAGAAAGAAAGAAAGAAAGATTAGTTAGAAAGAAAGATTAGTTTGAAAAAAAGAAAGAAAGATTAGTTAGAAAAACGAAAGATAGATTAGTTAGAAAGAAAGAAAGATAGATTAGTTAGAAAGATTAGTTAGAAAGAAAGAAAGAAAGATTAGTTAGAAAGAAAGAAAGATTAGTTAGAAAGAAAGAGAGATTAGTTAGAAAGAAAGAAAGATAGATTAGTTAGGAAGAAAGAAAGAAAGATTAGTTAGAAAAACGAAAGATAGATTAGTTAGAAAGAAAGAAAGAAAGAAAGATAGATTAGTTAGAAAGAAAGATTAGTTAGAAAGAAAGATTAGTCAGAAAGAAAGAAAGATTAGTTAGAAAGAAAGAAAGATTAGTTAGAAAGAAAGAAAGATTAGTTAGAAAAAAAAGAAAGATTAGTTAGAAAGAAAGAAAGATTAGTTAGAAAGAAAGAAAGAAAGATTAGTTAGATAGAAAGAAAGATTAGTTAGAAAGAAAGAAAGAAAGATTAGTTAGATAGAAAGAAAGATAGATTAGTTAGAAAGAAAGAAAGAAAGATTAGTTAGAAGGAAAGAAAGATAGATTAGTTAGAAGGAAAGAAAGATAGATTAGTTAGAAAAAAGAAAGATTAGTTAGAAAGAAAGAAAGATAGATGAGTTAGAAAGAAAGAAAGAAAGATAGATGAGTTAGAAAGAAAGAAAGATAGATTAGTTAGAAAGAAAGATTAGTTAGAAAAACGAAAGATAGATTAGTTAGAAAGAAAGAAAGATAGATTAGTTAGAAAGAAAGATTAGTTAGAAAGAAAGAAAGATTAGTTAGAAAGAAAGATTAGTTAGAAAGAAAGAAAGATTAGTTAGAAAGAAAGAAAGATTAGTTAGAAAGAAAAAAAGATTAGTTAGAAAGAAAGAAAGATTAGATAGAAAGTTTAAAAGAGATTAGTTAGAAAGAAAGATTAGTTAGAAAGAAAGAAAGATAGATTAGTTAGAAAGAAAGAAAGATAGATTAGTTAGAAAGAAAGAAAGATAGATTAGTTAGAAAGAAAGAAAGATAGATTAGTTAGAAAGAAAGATTAGTTAGAAAGAAAGAAAGAAAGAAAGATTAGTTAGAAAGAAAGATTAGTTAGAAAGAAAGAAAGATTAGTTAGAAAGAAAGATTAGTTAGAAAGAAAGAAAGAAAGAAAGATTAGTTAGAAAGAAAGATTAGTTAGAAAGAAAGAAAGATTAGTTAGAAAAAAGAAAGATTAGTTAGAAAGAAAGAAAGATAGATGAGTTAGAAAGAAAGAAAGATAGATGAGTTAGAAAGATAGATTAGTTAGAAAGAAAGATTAGTTAGAAAGAAAGATTAGTTTGAAAAAAGAAAGAAAGATTAGTTAGAAAAACGAAAGATAGATTAGTTAGAAAGAAAGAAAGATAGATTAGTTAGAAAGAAAGAAAGAAAGATTAGTTAGAAAGAAAGAAAGATTAGTTAGAAAGAAAGAAAGATTAGTTAGAAAGTTTAAAAGAGATTAGTTAGAAAGAAAGATTAGTTAGAAAGAAAGAAAGATAGATTAGTTAGAAAGAAAGAAAGATAGATTATTTAGAAAGAAAGAAAGATTAGTTAGAAAGTTTAAAAGAGATTAGTTAGAAAGAAAGATTAGTTAGAAAGAAAGAAAGATTAGTTAGAAAGAAAGAAAGATTAGTTAGAAAGAAAGAAAGATTAGTTAGAAAGTTTAAAAGAGATTAGTTAGAAAGAAAGATTAGTTAGAAAAAAGAAAGATAGATTAGTTAGAAAGAAAGAAAGAAAGATTAGTTAGAAAGAAAGATTAGTTAGAAAGAAAGAAAGATTAGTTAGAAAGGAAGAAAGTTTAAAAGAGATTAGTTAGAAAGAAAGAAAGATAGTTAGAAAGAGAGAGAGTTAGAAAGAGAGAGTTAGAAAGAGAGAGAGTTAGAAAGAGAGAGTTAGAAAGAGAGAGTTAGAAAGAGAGAGTTAGAAAGAGAGAGTTAGAAAGAGCCTTTCAATGCGCAGAAACGCCGTTTAGTTTCGGTTACATTGTTTTTGTGTATGCTGACCACATCATAACACGTATTTATATAGCAACAAATAAATATAAATAAATAAATGGCGGTAATACCGCATATCGCGCTATTGAGCCACTCAAAATTACCGCAAGGGAAATTCCTTCACCGCGACAGCCCTAATTACACATAAAAGAGATTTGACCTTAATTTCTCCTATATCACAATAAACTAAGAACATATCAAACAAATGCACAAAAAGGTGTCTTCCAAATATTAATATACAGGTGAAACTCGAAAAATTAGAATATTGCGCAAAAGTTAATTTATTTCCGTAATTCAACTTAAAAGGTGAAACTAATATATTATAGACTTATTACATGCAAAGTGAGACATTTCAAGCCTTTATTTGCTATAATTTGGATGATTATGGCTTACAGCTTATGAAAACCCCAAATTCAATTAGAATATTGTTAAAAGGTTTTCATAGCTGTAAGCCATAATCATCACAATTATATGTGATGATTGTGGCTTGAAATAAAGGCTTGAAATATCACACTTTGCATGTAATCAGTCTCTATAATATATTAGTTTAACCTTTTAAGTTGAATTACTGAAATAAATGAACTTTTGCACGATATTCAAATTTTTCGAGTTTCACCTTCATATCCAAATTCATTTGTATCTTATTAGGGTCAATCCCTTAAACCATTTATGGAAAATGATTTCCCCCAAATCAATCCGCCGGCTTGGGTTTTTCCGCAGGAGGGATCGAATCAGGTGGCAGCATTCTGTGAAGAACGATGGAAGAGAGTCAGATTATTACCTTAAACTGTACACCTGCTGTCTTTCTATTAAGCTGTAAGATTAGACTACACTATACTGTATGGTCAAAAAAACCGGAAGAATCCCTGCATAATTCAAACAGCCATATTTTATAAAGCTTTCTGGTTTTGGTGTTACTTTTACCTCTTTGTTTCATTTGTTCTATTTTGGTGATTTAGAATTACAATTGATCATCTTTTTTGTGATGAATGCCATTTTACCGTTTGAAAAGCCAGGCTTAGACCAGGTGTCATCATAAATCATCTCCAGGTCTTTGTGTTCTGGAAAGCGTCCACACACCAATATGAATAAGAGCACTCCCAGAGACCACACGGTAGCTGGTTTACCGTGGTACTTGCCCTCTGTGAAGAACTCAGGTGGGCAGTACTCATCTGTGCCTAGAAAGAGATTTGTCTGATGGGTAAGCTTGAAATCCCTTAGCATGTTTTCTCTGTATCCATTAGAGTAAATGAATTATTTAGTTGTTTTTATTCACAATTGTGGAGCGTTAAAAGTGAGATCAATCCATGGCCAAACCAGACGTGAGGCGACATATTTAGTGAGAACATATTCGTCTAAATTTAACTCTTTTCAAACCTTGATTCATAATACATACCACAGAAGCTGTCATAGGCGGACTCTTGCAGGAAACGCCCGCACCCGAAGTCAATCAATTTGACCGCAAGTGTTTCTGAGTTGATCACCAGGTTCTCCAGCTTAATGTCACTGTGGAAAACTCCACGGCAACAGCACATGTCAGCGGCCTTTGTTGCCTGCGCCATGATAAACCGTGCCGTTTCCTCATTGAGGATGCCTTCGTGATGATCCATAAAATCAAGCACATCTTTGCAGTGTGAGGGACGCTCCAAGACCATGATATATTGGTCAGGCTGGTCCTGCCAGTCCAGCAGCTCAATGATCTCTTGAACTTTGGGGCCCCTATTAACAAGGGTTAACAGGCCGACCTCTAATAGGAGGGGTGCAGGATGACCAGGCTGGAAGAAAGATCATTGTTAGTTGGAGGATTTTTATAATATTTTAGAATAAGAATTTTTGTCCAGTTTTGGAAAAATGGTGTGTTTTCATGTTCTAACTTACAATGTTGATGTATTCCATGCTCTCTGACTTTTTGACAAATTTCACTGCCACCTGATCAATAAAACAAAACATTTAGCCCATTACAATTACATTTACAACATGTCAATTGCACTACATAGTGAACATAATATACAATAAAAGGACTTGAAATGGATATAGTGAGACAAAAGAATTTGCTAAATTGCTAAATGTAAGAAAATGACTATACCTCAAGGCCATCCTCCAAGCGTTTCCCTTCATAAACAGAGCCAAATCCTCCCTCACCAAGCATTTTGCCGATTTCAAACCGGCTCAGAATGTCGTCTGTTAAAAGATGAATCGTTATAGTTGACATGAAATGTCAAGCATGGACAGCAGTGAGAGTAATGTTTGAGATATGGCAGTAAACTCACCCTCAGTTGTCACGTCCACTCTGTGACCTGGTGCTGGACTGTGGTGGACTGGAGCTGAAGGGGTTTGAACCTGCTTATCTGCAGGAGAAACGACTTCAAGACCACTGGATAGAGTTTCCTGAAGACCATGATCCTCTAGAGCACAGGCACTGTCCTGTAGAGAATTTTGATCTAAAGCAGGGAATATCAAACAAAAGCATGTTTCAAATAAATAATAATTCCACACTGCATACCCATCATGGTGATTCCCCCCCCCCCCCCCCCCCCCCCCCCCCCCCCAACTTCAGTTCACTCAAACTTCAGTTTAATTTTGATATAATGTGTGGGGGTGTGGATGGATTTGTAATGGTCATTTGATTTACCCTCAGCACTTCTCTCATTTATCGGTGCAGTAGTCGTGTCTGAGCTGCCGCTCCGGTCACGATAATGAAGAGACGGCAGCTTCACAAAACTTCCCATCCTCTTTCTCATCGGCATCTCATTTTCCTCAAAAACACTAACGGGTTGATGGTTTTCAGCCGCGTCGGTGCTGGATGTTGAGGGTGTGCTCTCATGGGAGTCGTACACCTGAGCGAGGGAACTTTTCTTCAGTGCCATGATAACAGTTGTCCACTTGGGTAACTTTATCGTATGAACTGCAGAATAAAACAACGAGAAGACTGACGGTATGTGGTTTGACACGGGTGACACTGTTAAGTTAAATTAGCGTTCTACTTCTTTATGACGTCATAGATCACATCCCTGAGTGAGGCTTTTCGAATGCGCGTGCGAAGCTGAACTCTTGTCATTGCCTGTCTATGGTCATTGCTCACAGCGGAAAAAAGTCTTGTTTTCTATTCTAATGTTTCTACATAAAACATCTTACCTTATCCCAGGCCCGTCGCCGGGCAGTGCCCCCCCCCCCCCCCCCCCCCCCAGATCACCCCCCTAAGTCATTCAGCAAACTTACTATTGAGAGCATAGGCGTAATTCTATGGGGGGACACGTCCCCCCAATATTCAAAGAAGGACAATTTGTCCCCCCCAATATTTGATCATACTGTATGATTATGCGGGCAATGTCGATGTGATTGCAAATACGTCTTTCTTTCCAGCTCCGCAAATATAAAATCCCGGCCGGGCCATTTCCCAAATCCATTAACAAAACCTATTTCTCCTGAAATCCATGTCATGTTTTCCCTATACCTTTAGTAGCTCGTGCACCGTCAGTGAGTAGGAAAAACCAAACAGAAGAAGAGTTAGGAGCGCGAAATCTGACAGACATTTGGCACATATCTATGAATGGTAAATATCCTGTATTTGGCTGACATAATCCCTTAGATAATGACCAGGTGAATTTCACTAGAATTTCGAATTGTAGAATTTGTGAATTTCGATTGTAATACTATACAGCTTGTATGAATGGGAGGGACTATTGACAAGCTATCCGACAGCTAGCTAACGTTACGTTACTGTATACACGCTACTGCATTCAAATTTTAGACGAAACACGGTAAGAAGAGAACACGCTTTTATACATCATATTTTCAAAAATGTCTTACATGCAACTCTATCAGAAGGGTCGATAATGTTACAATGGGACAGCCCGCCTCGCTAATATTGAACCAAAAAAAGTATTCTTGTTTTTAATGCGAACGCGGTGAATCCAAATGGCGGAGTCATTTGACCCTGCTTGCCTGCAAAGTAATGAGAATATCATAACGGCGTCATCATTTTATTTTCCTTTTAATTGCAAAGGTGGACAGATCAATACAGTACACAGAACATGTAGGATGTTGGAAAATAAAAATGTATTTTCTGTTAACCAAATGCTTTTTATTATTCGCTAGTGCTTCAATGCAAGTGAACAAGCGCGCCGTTATTTGTTGCGCAGTGACGTGTGTGTTCAAGTAAGCCAGAAATGCGCAGATTCTGCGCAATACGCTGTATTTAATATATCATGATGACTCACGAGTTGCGTATTTGCGCTAAATCTGCGCAGATTTGGCTACACGAACTTCCCCAGCAAAGTGAGTAAACATAGAAACACGCCAAATTGGCTCGTGATTTGACAGCGCGATTGGCGGGTGTTAATTTCAATCCCTGAATGTTGCTCTCCTGTTTGTCACTGTGCACGAAATAGAAATATTGCTGACTTGTGCGCGTCTCAAGCGCCCTCTACGCTTGTCCTAATGCCTGTTAGTTGTTCGTGGATTTGCCTATATTTGGAGTTGAAAATGGAAACGTCTTCTTTAGACATGGAAAATCGATTTTACAATCGATTCATTGAACACTTATGTCTCACAAATCGAACAGGATTTTTTCACAAAAGTGACAGCCCTATTTTCAGTACGTTTAGTAAGCCATTATTTCAATCTCAGTGTGGTACTTTACTGTCATATAAATAACATGTATATCGTTCAATCATTAAAAAAAGGAAAACTGAATTATTGACACTTAAGATGTGTTCATGTATCAAAACGAAACAGATCTTAAATCAAATGCATGCATAAAAATGTCCAGTATATCAAACATTGTTTACTTGACCCCACAATACTGTTTAATGGCAAAGACTAAGTGTTTCTCTTTCTTTTTTCTTTTTCTATAGATGATGATGACCTAATGAATGGGAGAGGAGAGGGTTGGTCCTGATCTCCCATTGTGGCAGTAAGTAAAGTATTTTTTGAGACATTGGATAATATGAAATATTTATTTTAATTGAGTATTTTATTACATGAATCCCTTGTAGCCTAAAAATGAAGCGGAAAAGCATAGACCAGTTTTTTCAACCAAAGAAGACGCTTAAAGAACAGGAGAGTGAACATGTGAAGGAACAGACAGACAGACTGAGTGAGGAAGACGTAGAAGTTGACAAAGGGACAGATGAGGACTGTGAAGTTGCAGTGGAAGAAGAGATGAGTGACAGCAACGATAAAGAAACTGAAAGGGAGCTGGGTGATGTTAGGCTATCGTCTAAAGAACAACTTGGTGTGATTTATGAATTTCCGTGTCAAATAAGGAATAGCTGCAGTATCAATGCTGAAATATTAGTTGTAACTGATGCCTACTGTATTAATAAGGAATTTATATTTTCTGTCCTTTTAGATATATCAAAATCCTGGCAAGAAGGACCAAAGCAAGAGAAGTTAAATAATTTCCCCAAGACTACACACGGAGGAGCAAAAAGAAGCTTTCACGCTGAATGGTACAAGACTTTCACATGGCTTGAGTACTCTGCAAGAAAAGATGCAGCTTACTGCTTTGCTTGTAGACATTTTTCTTTACCAGATGCTGCTAAAAGTGTGTTCACGTCCACGGAGGGTTACAGAAACTGGAAAAAGGCGAGCTTTAAAGACAGTGGCTTTAGCTCACATGCCAAATCTGAGAACCACCAAAATGCAATATTTGCATGGGCAGAGAACAAAAAAAGACAAGACAGTAACACTTCACTTGTTGCAATAATGGACGAAAAAAATAAGAAACAACTGACTGAAAACCAAAACTTTGTGAAAGCATTAGCTGAAATTTTAATCGTGACTGCAACTGAAAACACTGCTCAGCGTGGCCATAGGGAAACTACAGACTCTGAGAGAAAAGGTATGTTCCTGTCAATGTTGGAATTACTTGCCAAACATGACCCAATGATCAGAAAGAGATTACAAAACCAGCCAAAAAAATGCAATGTACACAAGTAAAACGATACAAAATGAAATGCTTCAATGCTTAGCAGGAATGGTAAAAGACAATATTATCAAAGAGGGTAAAGAAAGTCAACAATTCTCCATAATTGTTGATGAGACAAAAGATATTCAGAAAAAGGAACAGATTTCATTTGTTCTGAGATACTTTTATGAGGGTGCTGTTCACGAAAGCTTTATTGAATTTTCTGAGGCAGATCAACTAGATGCAGGTGCTCTCTCTGAAAAGATCATTTGTTTTTTTGAAAAACATGGGTTGGAGTACAAAAAAAATCTGGTTGGTCAGGGTTACGATGGTGCCGCTGTCATGAGTGGAGTACGTGCAGGGGTACAGGCCAAAGTGAGAGAGGTTGCAAAGCATGCATTTTATGTTCACTGCAGTGCTCACTGCTTAAACTTGGTCATTGTGGACAGTGTCAAAAATGTCTCAGATGCAGGAACTTTCTTTTCATTATTAGAGCACTTGTATGTATTTCTTTCAGGATCATATGTACACAACAAATGGCTGAAAGTGCAGCAGGAAATGTTTGATGGTGCCCCTAGAGAGCTCCAGCGTCTTAGTGACACCCGGTGGGCTTGTCGGCAGGTAGCGTGTCGCAATGTTTTAGACCGGTTGCCTGCTATTATACGCGTCTTGGAGGAGATAGCTTCTGAAATGCACCCACAAAGAGCTGTTGAAGCTAGAGGGATACTTGGACAACTTGATCTGAATTTTGTTGGGTGCCTTGTGGTTTTTAAAACGATCTTAAAGGGATAGTTCACTTTGAAATTAATTTTTGATATGTTTTAGCTTACCTCCAGTGCATCCAAGATGTAGGTGTCTTTGTTTCCACAGTATCTTCAATTTTGATAATTTTAGGTAAAACCGTTGTTGTCTGTCAGTCATACAATGGAGGTGAAGGGGGTCCAACTCAAAGAGCAGTTAAAATTAAACATTATTTAATGACTCGTAAATGTAAGTACACATTGATGCCCTAAGACACGAAACGAGTGGTTTTTGTGAGAAAACGAACAGTATTTATATCTTTTTTAGCTCGTGTAAGCATATCCATGTCCAACTGATCTGAGAGCAGGGCGCTTCGGTCTGCGCATGCGTACAGCGTTCGCCGGAATGCCCCGGTTGTGTTCAAATAAATAAGGTTGTGAAAAAAAATCAACGTTGTCTGTTGGTATATAGAAATCGTCTTCCATTGCGATCCTGTATATCTAAATATGTTTAGATCTTCACAGTGTAAGGTAAAACTTCCGAAATCTCTGCATAAACAATGAGTGACGTAAACACGCGCGAGGGAGCCCTTCCGGGGCATTCCGGCGAACGCTGTACGCATGCGCAGACCGAAGCGCCCTGCTCTCAGATCAGTTGGACATGGATATGCTTACACGAGCTAAAAAAGATATAAATACTGTTCGTTTTCTCACAAAAACCACTCGTTTCGTGTCTTAGGGCATCAATGTGTACTTACATTTACGAGTCATTAAATAATGTTTAATTTTGACTGCTCTTTGAGTTGGACCCCCTTCACCTCCATTGTATGACTGACAGACAACAACGGTTTTACCTAAAATTATCAAAATTGAAGATACTGTGGAAACAAAGACACCTACATCTTGGATGCACTGGAGGTAAGCTAAAACATATCAAAAATTAATTTCAAAGTGAACTATCCCTTTAAGTGAGTCAAAAAATCTCTCAGATCACCTTCAATCAAAAAACATTGACTTAAGCAAGGCAGTTAATCTGATCAAAGCTTTTAAAGATACTCTGGATGGTTATCGCAGTGAGGACACTTTTGGTGAACTGTGGAATAACATTGTTGACACATGTCACCAGAGCAATATCTCTACAACACAGAACAAATCCAAAAGGGTCAGACAAACAACAAAAGCGCTTCAGGACTCCATCATCGCCTCAACATTGGGACAACACGTTTCACCAGACGGAAAGACAAGTTTTCGGGACAAAGTGTTCTATCCCGTCATAGATCACATGAAGGGAGAAGTGAAGCGGCGTTTTTTCAAAAACAAATTGTGACATAATGAATGGACTCCAGGCTCTGAATCCTTCCAGTCGTTCCTTCTTGGGTGATGATGTTATGCTGTTGGCAAAGGCATATGGATCAAACGCTGATGACCTAAAACATGAAATTCATCAGTGCAAAAGAGTACTTGAAAGACTTAAAAATGAAGAAAAAGACTCACCAGCTACCTTAATGGATTACACACAATTTATGGAACAATACAAGGATGTGTTCTATGAGTTGTACAGATTATGCAAAATAGCTGTTGTGATCCCTGTAAGTAGTGCAAGTTGCGAGCGGAGTTTTTCAACTCTGAGAATAATAAAGAACTATTTACGCTCCACTATGACCGAGAGTAGGTTGTCAAACTTAGCATTACTAAGCATTGAAAATAAACGCACTAAAGCTTTAGATCTTGATACATTTGTAAGGCGATTTGCTGAACAACATGGCAACAGACGCCTTCAGCTCCTGTGAGCTGTTTAATTCATCTGCTTTGTTTGATAAAACTGAGTAGCAGAGTCAAGTTTCAGTTAGTTAGTCTTCTGCGTTTATTTGTAAAAGGTTATCAAAATGTTATTCTAAGACATTTGCTCTTTGCTCCTAACTTGAATATTTTACAAGAGGCAATATAAAATTAAAGTCAGACTTTTGTTTTGTTGGTGGGTGGTGCCATTTATGATCAGACAACCATATATTTGTTTCTTGCACTTAAATGCACTTCCACTTGCAAATGAAATTATTTGGAAGATATTATTTTGTACTGGAGTGATGGCATTACCTGCTGTATTGTTTTTTATTGTGACTATACTGTATACATACATTTTTGCACTGCTGTTGTTCAGTATGTTCAACAAACATTATTTTACAGATGTAAAATATAGTCTGAAAACCAGATTTGCACTAATTGCGCAATTATTTTTTTGTATCTACTTTTTGAAGGATATTGTGCTGTTCACACTGGATAAAATAAAACAAAGGATAAAAGATATTTTTTTGTTGTTGGTTTTTTTATGGAAAAACATGTGAAACAATGTTAAACACATAAATACAGTGCACCAGCAGCATATTGTAACTGTTAAACCACTTTGACAATGTATGGTTATACATTGTCAAAGTGGTTTAACAGTTACAATACACAGGAAAAAGGCAAACCGTGTGGTTATAGACCTATTCACAGGGGATTAAAATTACCTAGGGACCTCAAGTTAAAAGGTGCTTCTAGTCATGTGTGAATCTACATGTCGGAGTTTGGAAAGGGTTTAAACAGCGTAATGAAATGTTTTTTTACCGGTATATTTATGTCCGCAATTAAGCTAAATGTCATGCTATCAAAGCATTACTCTGACCAAAATTGTGTTTTTTTTTATCCATTTAAAAAGTATAAAAGAGAAAATTACAGCGTTGGAGACATGAACAGATGTACAATCTCGTGCATTCCATTTTTAGTCCTGGTTTGGAAAAGTCTTCCAGGTTTTGTCCTTGTCTGGAACTGTCTAAATTCTAGTGTAGTCATCAACCTGGCACTTTATAAATGCATTGTTTCAAGGACTAGTTGCAATCCAGATCTTCAAAGCCTGATTCATTTAATCTTTTTTTGGTCTGTATAACAAATGTGATGTCTCACATCTGCTCTAGAAGCTAATTGGGTGCTTACAGAGGCTCACTCTCAGTTAGCACTTTTTACAGGACAAAGAATTATAATAACTTTATAGCTAAATAAGGAGCCAGGTGCCAACTCCTGTGGCTCCCAAGATGATCATTTTTTTTTTTAAATGATTATTATTTTTAACAAAAGTTTATATTTTATCTGAGTTAGAAACCCCCTACTTATAATATGGACAATGCTACTATTTCTATATAATTTTGGGAGGCTCAGCCTGCATCTAAACGGAAAAATTGCCTTGCGATCAAGCAAAACTTGCGTACCCCTGCTATAAACATTCACCACCCCAGAAATTATCCCTGACCCTGCTTGCCACCCCGTGATTTTTTTTCTAGATCCGCCCCTGATTACATGATTACATATTATTTACACAATGGCAGTAGGCTAAATCATTCATAATTTATTAATTCCCACTAATTCTTCTTTTTCATGTTTTAAATTTTCCTTTTTTTTTTAAAAAGCAGCTACATTCAGAAAGTCTAGTTTACCAGCCGCTTATCAGGTGGCTATAATTAACCACTGGATTTACAGAAATCATTTAACTTTTGAAAAGAAAAAAAAACTCTGAAAAGTGTTTTTGCAACATTGCATAATCAGCTCCTAATAAACGAACACTAATTATTATTTGAATTAACCCTCAGTGAGTCATTTAAAGATGTATTATCTGCCTTCCGGCAACCACCCGTAATACACCAGTAGGCCTACGGTCAACAAAATTAGCAAAATATGTACTTTCAGGCGTAAAATAATGAAAATTATAATAAAATGTGTTTGTAAAAAAGCCTTCCAAACAGACTGCCCGAGGACTGAGGCGATGCTGATGTGATGGAGGACCAAGGCGTACTCGAAGGTAAGGAGGAGCCCGCTTTGATTTTGATTTTCTCAACCCTCCTGTGGATTCAAGCACCTGCTGAACACGTGCGGAAATGGAAAACCTGAGATATTTGCTGTGCGTAGTATGCTTATACGAAAGTAAGCATTCTTAAGATTGACATCGGCCGATATCCACAGATCGGCCACAGGAAATATCTCAGTTTTTCCATTTCCGCACGTGTTCAGCACGGGCATAGAGACAGCATTATCACCGCTGAGACACAAGGGTATCTGAATTTTTGCTTATGTGTGCAATTATCTGATGTGCGCTCATTCGCAGGAACACACAGGACGGGACACAGAGATGCTCACGAATCGATTCAGAATCAACTATGCCAAAAGCCAGCTGATTCCATCTCAGGAGATTTTTACGAGTAGACTGTGGCAAACAGTCTCGACTAGTCAAACCACGAACGCCATTCATACAGTTCAGAAGTTCACTGATTTTCATACAGTTCAGCTCACTTAGCACGTCGTTCGTGGTTTGACTAGTCGAGACTGTTTTCCAAAGATGGCTCCTGTCTGTATACACGAAGTGGACTGTCTTTATAAAATATCTTCTTATTAAACGGTCTGTACACTTACAAAGTTCTCAATTCTTCGTTTTGCATGTAGGGACCCTCATTATGTTACTGTGTTCGTGTGGGGCTATTTTGAGCCTTGTTAGTGGTATTAACTAGCGATTTCTTTTTACTTATTAAATGCCCCCATTACTAGCGTTATACGCCAAACAGTTTTTAGAGATAAAACTCTTTACATTCGATTATCATGAAAACAAATCTCAGAGAACGGTTGACTAGTTACCAATGTTTAATTAGACCAAAGGTTCATTTTGCGCCGGCGTTCTCCTTTAAACGGGGTGTGTTTGAGGACTGGTGTACTCGTAAAAGAGTAATTCCTTTTCAGTGAGCGCTGAGTGATATACTTTGTTTTTTTACAAAGCTTAATGAACAATGTGAGGGCATTTTCTACTATTAAAGTTTACCTGGCTGCTATTTCAGCATGCTGCGTAGGCTTTGAAAGAGTTTCGGTGGGACGTCATCCTCTTATATGCCGTTTTATGAAGAGAGTGAAGCGTTTGAGACCCGTGTCGAAGCGGCTGCTCCTGTCTTGTTCATGGTTCTGATTGCTATAACTCGGGCCCCGTTTGAACCTCTGGAGAGTGTTCATATTAAGCTCTGTAAGGGGATTTACAGTCAAAAACCCATAACCAGATATGATGAATGAAAACCAGGAGTCAGAATTATAATAAATGAAAGAAAAGTTTTACTGAAGATAGTTTGCAGTTTCATCAGCAGAAGTCAGCTTCAAGACTCACACAGGAGTTCGTAGGCCGCCTCTCTTACAGTTACAAAGATCACAGCAGTTATACCCTTCACCAAGGTCTAAGCTACGTCATTGCTTCAGGTTGATTCTCATTGGCTAAGAAAAAGATAAACATACTAATTTTCCACACATAAACAGATAGACTGAAGCATATCTTCATCGATTATGCAGCTGACACTCGGACCCTGAATTTAGGCACGTCATGACCTTCCAGGTCACAGATTTGGGTTGCGGGACGCCAGCATGTCTCGAACAACAACTCAGTCAATCTCCAATAATGCCAGTGTTTCCTTAACCTGTAACCAAAAAGACTAACACACACACACACACCGACACACAGCTTTTTCAAGGTTGGATTTGGCCAGGCTCTAACTATAAACAGGAGAATAATCTCAAAACATCAAGATACTACGTTTTTTTCTCTCAATGACAGGACACTTTAATCTAATACAGTAAAGTTAAGACTTTAAGAAATATAGTCTCAAACTCAATGACCCATGTGACTTATAGTCATCAGGGTACCCTAGAAAAACAGATGTACTGTATGTATTGACACGTTGAAGACCTTTCCATGTTTCATTTCTGCAAGCCGGGCTAAATAAGCAAGCACTGTTATTCAGATATCAAATACAGATTTAAGAGCATACATGAAAAGAACATTTCAGTAATCACACTGGTAACTTCTTTAACAAAGTAAAATCTCTTAAGCCTAGAGAAGTCATTCAACTCATTTGATAATTAGAAGGAAAATATTGATTAAAACCTTTATTATAATCACTCATTAGATACTGTATACATTGAAGCTGCAGTGGATTCAGGAATCCACCCCCTTCAACTCCTATCTCTGAAAACGGTCTTACTCCTTGCTTTAGTCTCAGCTGTGGGTGAGTTACGTGCCTTGTCGGTTCATAAGCATGTCTGTATTTTAGTTCAGATGACAGCAAGGTTACGCTGCTGCTGCATTTTACACTCAATCACGATACCCTCACCTATTACCAATTCACCAACTTATTGTGGACTGTTTCAAAAGAGTTTAACTTGGATATTCTATAAACTTTTCACTTTTCATTTTGCCTCTGTTCCAGCTTTTTTGGAGCGTATAGCAGCCATTAAAATAAAAATGTGTTTATATTTACAAAATACAATTAAGTTTTTCAGTCAAAACATTGGAAATCCTTTGTAATTTTTTGCCAGTTATTTTGTCAGTTTATTAAAATCACAGATTCTTGATTTTATTGAATCTTACAAAATGTCCCAACTTTTCTAGATTTGGGGTTTTATATACGATTACTATTTGCAAGTACATGACAACAGAGGCCAGCATGTATTTTTTTTTTATTTAGGCTCCATGTCTTTAATTCATGTTTTTTTCTACAAACCAAACGTTTTCAGGAAAAAAATAACTGTTAAATCAAGGCATCAGTTTAGTTACAGAGAGTGCACAGATAAGGACCAGTGATAGATTGGTGTTTTATGATTCATAAATTGTATTGTTAATTTGTCAAATACAACTATCAACGTGTTTAAATATTTTGTATTAATACTCATTAAAAAGATTTCTACATAAATATGAGTGTCACATATGTGTGTCTGTTCAATTATTAAATGTAAATATAAAAAAAATAATTCAGGAACTATTGTCTACAAAATAAATTAAAATCCATTAAAACGCACAAGTCTCCGTTTCATTGCCAATAAATATATTCATTCTAACATGGAAACATGCAATCTATTTTAGGACGTTTTGGCCCATACACATGTACAGCCGACTATAACTCTCTCAAAAGTTGCCCTGAAGCACTTCTTGTCCTTTGAATCCCTTTTCAGCACCATGATGTCCTGATATATGGGTAAAGAGTTCAGTCTCTCATCCACACCAGTGGGAAAGGTGCAATATTCTGATTTGCACTGGGCTTCAAAGATGACCTGTGGGATTCTGGTGTGTGAAATCTTTGGTCTAAACAGAGAACAGAGAAACAGAGAAAACAAGGTGGTTATTTCTGTGACACAAAACCCACAGACCTAACCAAGACCTGCATGCTTTACTTGATGTTTCACATTGAAATCACATGCATGGCCTCCTGTACCTTAAAATGCTTTCACTTTATATCGCATAGTTGCTATGAGAGCTATAGCTTCATGTTAACATCCCGAACATGGAAATAAATTCCTGGGCCCGTATCCCTAAAGATTCGGAGAATCCTCTCAGACAGCTCCTAACTTAACCTAAAAATTCCTTGCCAGGAGTTTTAGCTTAGAAGTGATTCCAGAACATTTTCAGTGAAGTCTGAGCAAGGAATGGATGGAAAATCCTATCTTAGTGAGGAGGTGTGGTTGACCCCGTTGCCAGGTATGAGTCATCGTTTCAAAAGCTGTGATTGGTTGATCCTACAAGTTTGATGAAAATGAACTTTTGGTGATAATGAGCAAAGGATGTACCCTCAAATCAATAAACATAATTATACACTCTAATCTTATGCAGACTGTAATTGTAAATAATATTTCACATTCAAGGAAATATCTGGAAAATGAACAGTAAGCTGTAGGGGTTATAGCCTAACATTAGAATCTAAAATTTGTGAAAACTTAAGCTCATTACACCCTGTTCAAATAATGATTCGTGTCTTATTTGCTCATATTAATATCCTAGCTGGCATATTTTGTACTTTCACTCCCATATGGACCCCATTGAAAACAAGATGGCCTATCACAAGGGGCTGTCCTTAATGAAGTAGAAATTGCAACGTTACAACTCAGTGTGGTCTTAACGAGGGTAACACGGCTCAGCTTTTATCAATGTCTGTGATTGCTGGCTGGTCCATTTATGAAGGCTTGTTAACAAATATCCTACAAACACAGAAAATGGAGAAAAAGGAATCCTAACCCATTTTCTGCAGCTGCTTAGGGGAACTCCTAAGCCACTAAAAGTCTTCTTCCCTGCTCTTAGCAGATCTCGCCTTAGGAGCCCTTTTAAGCGCTAGGAATCTTGAGGAATAGCTTTTATATTAACTGGGATTTTCGTGTCACTTTTAGGGGAAATTCTAAGAAAACGTCATGACTTCTCAGAATTTGGCCGCTAGGAGTCACTTTTTGCACAAAAATTCTTTAGGGATACGGGCCCTGATCCATTATTAAACTTTTTGTATATGCCATGAATTGCAAACTATTTTCGTTGACATTAAATGTTACCCTGCTGGGGACAAAAAAGAAAAGAAAAAAAAAAACCTAATATCTAATAACTAATATCAGCCTGAGCTTGTAGCTGGTTTAGCAGGTTGGTTTTAGAGGGGTTTGACCACTTCTTTAGATAGTCAGGCAGATCAGTTGACCAACCAGCTAAAACCAATTGAACACCAAACTGGGAGACCAGCTCGAGCATCTTAAACCACCCTTACGAAAAAGAAGTTTATTCAAGTGTGCTATTAGTATACTTCTTTTAAACTAAAAAATAAGAAAGTATACTTTCAGTCTACTTTTTATGTACTTCTCAGAAATATACTTCAAATTGCACTTAAGTATACTTGACTTATACTGACAGAAAAGTCTTAGTATATTTGGCCTATACTTGTTGATCGAGATATACTTAAAAGTATAATTAAGTATTCTTGGCTTGTACTTGTGTTTACTATTTTGATTAAGTAGCTTATTAATTTTTTTTTTAACATAATATTACACACTGTCTTATAAGCTAACATGTTCAAGCTTTCAGGTGGAATAGCTTATAGAGTAAATAAAATAAGCATGGAACTGAACCTGATCTTGTACACAGCGATAATAATCCATTACGAAAAATAAGTTTATTCAAGTGTTATATTAGTATACTTCTTTTCAACTAAAAATAAGAAAGCATACTTTCAGTCTGCATGTTATATACTACTCAGAAATATATTTATGTAGGCCCTACTTCTCAGAAATATACTTAAAATTACACTTAAGTGTACTTGACTTATACTGAGAGAAAGGTATATTTGGCCTGTACTTGAATCTTTTGATCGAGATATACTTAAAAGTATAATTAAGTATTCAAAGTACACTTGTCTTGTAGTTGTGTTAACTCTTTTGATCGAGTAGCCTATTAAATATACTTTTTTACATAGTTTTTCATATACAGTCTTATGAAACTTACATTGTTTGAAAATATTGATATAAAACACTTTTCTAATTCTGAGTATCTGAATGTTTGTGTAGGCTAGTCCACTGGTAGTGTACATAGGAATTTACTTTAATTCTACTTTACACTTTCCCCGCCATTGACTGGATTTTCCAGCTATCCATGTTTTCACTGTTATACGGTAGGGGGCGTTATGACACATCTTCTAGAATCTGCGTATCAAAACTCAGGAGAAGAAGAAGCTGAAGCAAGTGATAGGAGATTTCCTCACGCAAATGTAAAATAACATGATCATCAAACATTAAACAGCGTGTAAATCAAAACTGCTTAATGTTAACACATGAAATGAAGCGTTACACATGAAGAGAAAAGGACTGTGAAGCTTTGGGGGTGATGGACTCGATCTACTCCATCTGTGTTTTGATCATCGTTCTGAATCTGATCAAGGCGTAGTCTTTAACAAAAATGAGATTTTTTTCAACTTTTTAAAAAAAATGTTGCCTTTCTTTATGAAACTTACATTCAAGTGTTGATAAAAGAGGATGCACGGAGCTAATAAAATGTTTTTAAAATTAAGGGTATTTTTCAAGTATAAAAAATAACATTTGAACCATAGTAGTATAGGCCTACTGCAAGTGCAAAAATACTATATAAATAGTAAACTATAAGTATAATGTTAAGTTCACTTAAAGAAAAGTTTAAAGAAACTTTAGTATAAACCTACTAAACTAGTAGTTTTGTCACAGTTCTGTCACCCTTGTCTGGGTTTTCTCTTGGTTTAGTGACAGAGCTGTGACACTCCTGGTTTGTCATGCGTTTGTGTTTAGTCTGGTCTTTTGTGAGCACATGGCTGTCATGTTATTTCTTTGCCATGTGTTCTCCTGTCAATTGTCAAACCCCGCCCATCTTGTTATCTCGTTATTGTTTAATTTTCCCCACCTGCCTGCCTCGTGACCCTCTTATGTTTGTTCCCCTATTTAATCTCCCTGTGTTTGCAGTCCTGTGCTGGTTTGTTGTCCATGTTCCTTGTGTTGCCTAATCCTGCCTGTTATTGTTCTTGTTTTCCCCTACGAGGGAGTTTTGTTTGTTTTTTTACCTAATAAATATACCCATTTGTTATGCACTTGAGTCCTCGCACCTTGAATCCACCCATTCTGTGACAAGTTTGCTGAGAGTACATTAAAAGAAACTGTGCAAGTATACTTGCAGTTTAAAACTACCAAACTAGTAGTTTACTGAGAGTACACTAAAAGAAACCGTGCAAGTTTTGTAGTATAAAACTACCAAACTAGTAGTTTACTGAGAGTACACTAAAAGAAACCGTGCAAGTTTTGCAGTATAAAACTACCAAACTAGTAGTTTACTGAGAGTACACTAAAAGAGCAAAAAGAATATATAATTAGTAAACTATAAGTTCACTTAAAGAAAACTTGTAGTATAAAACTACTAAACTAGTAGTTTACTGAGAGTATACTTCAATTTATAAACTAAAAATTTGCTACAAGTATTAAAATAGTAAACTACTAGTATACCCATTAGTTCACTTGCAGTACAAATGAGAAACGTAATTATGAACTAGTTGTGCACTTAAAGTTTACTAATGTTAAACTTATAGTACACTTAAACATATACTTTTATATACTGCAAGTGGGCCAATTTAGTCCCAAGCGGTATTAAAATAGTATTAAAATAGTACATTTACAAGTTTACTACTAGTACATATTGTCATTAGTATACTTACTACATGATTATACTTGAAAATATACTTGAACATTACTTAAGTATCCTTCATAAAATTAACTTGAAGTATACTTCTTTTTCGTAAGGGCAGCCAAGACCAGTCAAACAGCTTAGGCTGATTCTCAACAGGGTAAACTAAACAGCGATCTACATCATTCTGTAACTCTAAATCATTTTTGATGAAAATATCATTTGTTTCTGTGACTCACATCCAGGTCCATGCAGATAGCGAGTGGTTGTGGATGTTGCCATTTCCCACCATGTCCTCTGTAGGAGAGACATAGAAGTCATCGGAAATCGTCAAACCAACGTCACATATTTGCTTCGGCTTTTGTTTGGCAAACGTGAGGCTCGCCAGTGCACAGAGCAAAACCTGAGAGAAAGATCATTATCTGCTATTATATTACATTTAAATTCATCCATGAAGACAATTTGCTGTCAACAGCAAAGGCTCAAACCATTTCTGAGTTTAGGCCTCTTTTTGTCACAACATATTACATTTAACTTAATCTAAAAAGTTTTAAGATTAATCTTTTTTTAGTGAAGCAATTGTTGTAAACAAGCGAACAGTGTTAGCATTAGGCTAGCTAATAGAGTTCAGCTAAACATCTATGCTCGTTTCGCTCGTCTCACCATGTATTTAGCGTTGAAGAAGCTCAGAAACATCTTTAATGCCTTCTTCTTATTCTCTTCTACAGTGAAAATGTTTCTCGTTCACTTCATCTATTTATGCAATGCTTGATCGTGATTGCATAGATAATATGGCCTACCTCTGACCTGGATTCGTTCATCAGATCAATTGATAGGTGAGGGGTAACGTTTAGACCTACATTTTGCCACTCATTGCCAGTAATCTCACCTTCGGACTAAAGATCGGTCTGCGTTGGCAAGGTTGCAGAATTATTATCGAATTATCGAATTTTGGTTGGGAAAAAAAGATGAATCATAAAAATCTGGCTTTTGGGGTGAGTTATCAAGATTTTAGGTTCTGTTTAATCTTTTAAGTCATGTTTCGGAAACTATTTGGTTGTATCTGGTCTGTTTAAGTTTTATGCATGGATAAATATTGGGAAACCTTTAATTAACACCTTGCAGATTGCATGGAAAAAAAAAATGTTTTCCTTGTGATGGCCACATTTTATACCGGTTTAATACTCTTGAATGAACAATGAATGTTGTTATCAGTGAGGTTTTTCATTCATCATGGCACTAGAAGGAAATGTACAATATAAGCTGAAAGGGATCTGTCAGGTGCTAATAACCTTCACGGGATAATTTTATGGATTTAGTTTTAATTCATTTTGTTTTAAGACAATTTAAATTTTAATAAAATCTTATGAGTTAAACAGCTTGTAAACATACTTTATCACTAGAAAAGAAGAAGAAATAACCCATTAAACATGCAAGTATTATGAAGAAAGAAATTTCTTCTTATATACTAATTTTTTGGCATAAAGCGTTCTAAAAAAATTAGAACTTTAGTTTTAAAGGTTCTAAATAGAACTCCATTGAACTTTGTATTGTCTAAGAATGAATAATGTTTGGTATAACTTAATGAAAAGCAACTGAAAAGCATCATTGTGATGAAGGCTTTCTATAGTCATCCTAATGTGCCAAATGGATGAATGAAATTGTGTTTCTTGATGGATGTATGAATGAAATGCCCAGTTTCTGTCAAATACACATCTACCAGACAGAAAATGAACATGCATTTCCTGTTTCTACTGTATTGACAAAGCAAACCGCAGCTGAGAAGACCAGCATACCTTATGGATGTTTGTTTCCCAGCAATGTCTATTGGGTTGGATCTGCAAAACAGCTTAACCACATAAAACTGTCTTTTAAGAGAGCTAGACCACCTTGGGAATCAACTCCACTAGAAAGACCTCGTCGGTCGATATCTAAGTTTTATTGATATGTCTATGCTATGGTTTGTGCTCTCTACAAAATGAAACATTTTATGTAGGGAAAAGCAGAATATAATTACAGGCTGTGAATGTTATGTCATTGTAAATAATTACTTTTACTCACTTTACTCTCATTTGATTCAGATCAGTACATGTTTGAACAACGCAGAGACCTATGCATGAATGAATGTGCCAGTGTGCCTGTATTCTTTGTAACTTAAGCAAATATTTGTAATTGCATGAATAAGCAGGAAAAAAATGAAGCAGTGCACTTTTTTATCAATAACGAAAGTTGATTATCCATAGCGATGGACCCTCATCAAGCCATTTGCCATCTGAAGAGTCTTTAGGGAAATTCCGCCGTACCGAAACCATTACAAAATGTTACATAAAGCTTATTCTCACATAGATGCTGTGGTAGGTTGGTATACAGATGCATGGGAGATTATCCCAGCATCAAAGTGAGAAGTGTTCTTGATAGATTGATTTCACTGATACAGTGTCTCCGTGCGGTGTCTCAGAGAAACAGTGCAAACTAAGGCCTATTTTCACCACCCACATAACCGTGCAACCATTTTTGGTTGCAAACACAGCTCCTTTTTTCGTTCGGTTGATTCTTTCTTTTTCTTTTATTATCTGTAATATGAGTTTATTTGGACAAGTATGTCTTAAAACCAAAATTAATAGATTTTTTTTTTAAATTAAGCAACCAATCAAAAACAAACAACAATTATAAAGCAACATTTCGTAAAGTTTCCAACTAGTCGGTGTAGCAAATTAGCTCTAAAGAAATATGAATAATCAATCATAACTTGTTATAATTGATTATGAATATTTGGATCAGTTAATAGAATTAACTTAATGTAGTAAAATTAATATTAGTGTTACAATCAACCCACCTGTTCGTCCCGTGAACACTCCGTGTTAATTGTTTATTAATTCTAAGAAATGTTCATTCCCGGGGAGGGAGATGTCTTTCTTACTGTACAGTACTACTGAGCCTGTAGTCAAAATCTAAATCGTAAAATAAACTGTTGCAAGCAGAGAATCAGAACCAAATAAGTATTGTGCACACGTTTTATTAACTAAATCACACACATAACTACACTAAAAAAAAAACCCGTTAAATTTACAGGAAAACCCTGGCAGCTGTGGTTACCAGAGTTTTCCTGTTAAAAATACGGTAGCAACGTTTTAGGTTTTACAGAATTTTAACCGTATATAATTTTACAGCAATAAACCGTATTTCTTTATCTGATATAATGTTAGTTTACGGACCTTTTGAAATATTAATATATGTTTTTTCCATTGCAATAAACTGACAGCCAACAATCATAGGGGTGATGAGTCAAATGGTCAATCACGTCTCTTCATAAGCAGCTCTTCCACAACAAAGTTAATACGAATATATAGAAGCTGCACAGTCTCATTCACACAAACATTAAACACCATCATGGTAACATGTTGAAAATTAAAAAATGCAATAAGCATTAATTTAACAACATTAAATGTACCATAAAACCCAAATGTACATAACTGATTAGAAAAAAACTAAGAAAATTATGAAGAAACAGTGATTTAAAAACAAAATACATCAAATGTGAAGTGTCACGCAGGGAATTGTGGGAATGTCAATTTACATTTTTTCACTGTAAATTTTACAATGACTTGTTCTTTTTCACTTCCAAAAACTGTAAATTTAACGGTATTTTACAGTAAAATTACATTAAATCTATACCATTATGTATATCACAGTTATTTACCGTATATAGTTGTTACAACTACTCTGAGAAGAGGGTTGAGATCCAAACGCAGCTTTATTTGAGGGCAATCCAGAGGCGTAATCCAATGTACAGGCAAGGGTCATACACAGACAGGCAGTCCAAAACAGATAAACAAAGAAACAAACAAAACAGGCAGGGACCAGAGGCAAGAGAATAATCCAGGGAACAGGGCAAGATATCCAAAACCAAGAAAACCATAGAATGCTCAGAAATGCAGTGTAACACTTAAACAATACTTCGCAGTGAGTGAATGAATGAACATGGTATAAATAGACAGACTAACAGGATGAGACACAGGTGAATGCAATCAGTGAATGAGGTACAGGTGAATGTGATCAGTGATGGTGAGTCCGGGCAGTGAGTATTGGGAAATGTAGTTTGTGAGTGATAATAGTCTTATCTGGAGGGCCCTCTGGTGGCTCTCAAAGGGCACTCCAGCTGGTGACCGTTACAATAGTAAGGAAACTTTCTGTTAACCAATTAACAGTTTTTCACTGTAGCATTTTACAGTCTTTTACCGTTAAAATCACGATCATTTTTTACAGTGTAATCTAAACACACATACATACATACATGGGTAAAATGGTGAATAACAGAATGAAACCGGAAGCAGGAAATGAAACTATGGTAAAGATCCATTTTACTATGAAAATAACCATCAGCTTATCATTTTCAGAGCACCTCATTAAATGTACACATGGCCTTTGCAATGAAACATTTCGTGAAGTTCTTGAAGAAGGATTTTGATGGTCCCATGAGTCTCAATCGATTTCTTCGGCGTTGACTGAAGAATTGGTGATGAACTTGCGTGGTTGGTTTGCCTCTGTTCCCATGGCTGGAGTGCAGATTGTGGCCTGCCGGCCCTGGGACAGAGAGGACACGCAGAGCAAACAGGAGAAGGGAGGAAGTCGGAAGAGTTGATGGTTGGAGTTCCGATGGACTTCTTCTGTGTTGAATGAAGACATTGTGCCACACTCCTGATGTTGTCCTTTGATTCTGTTGTGGTTGAGAGAGTCCTCTCTCTCCTGAATGAGCACATGGCTGGTCATGGGTCAAGGCCTGCTGCCCTGGGGCCTAGTGTGGCCACGCAGGACAGCTATGCGAACGTACCGAGAAGGCCAAGAGATGGAAGGGCTTGTGTAGAGGCCATTTAAAGTCTGAGAAAGGTCCCACCGCTCGACCAATAAGAAAGGGGGAATTTCCAAGCGGGAAATTTGTTCTGTTGGGAGGATTTAAGGCTCTGTCTCAAGTGTGGTTAGACATAGGCCTTGCTGTTTGTGTCCATTTATACTCAGATAAATATAACAAACACAAACTGCATTCTATGAGAAGGTGATGTACACTAAAGTGTGAGTCATTAAATGAGGATTAATTAGATAGTATACGATACAGGTGGGGTTACAGTGACCGTTGCTTCTATCATAAAATACAATATGTAAGGGATAATCCACGGCTAGCCATGCATTAAATGCCTCCGCTTAGCCTCCGCTTCGCGTCGGGTGGTTCTTCACCTCTACGTCGTGCATTAAAATCCTTTAATGCATGGCTAGCCGTGGATTATCCCGCTTATACCTCGATTATTTGCCAAATTAAAAAGAAGTTAAAGGTATAACTGATGTTTACAGTGTAATTTTTTAACAGACGTGTAAAAATGACGGTTAAGTTACGGCTCGTTAGTTCTAGCACTCCGTCCACGTCTAGCGTCTCTAGCCACGATTACTATAAAGACACATTACATTTATTGAAATTTATTGTATTTTGTAATGTGATGGTTTATACCTGCTCTGAGACACATCAAACTTGCAACACTGTATTCGCGTCCAGCGGTAGACTGAACAGAGGCATAAAACTACCGCAATGTCTCATTTAAAAGAGAAGCAGAGTAGGTCTCGAAATCAGAATTGTTCTGTCTTTGGCGCAAAAAGTCACTGAAAGTTTTAACTGCCCATTTAGTTGTCTTTTTCGTATTGACCTCATCTTTGTCGTCTTCAATCTTATCTAGCTCTGTCTTTTCCCTCGAAAAAAAAGCCTAAACCTTATTTAAGTAATACTACAGTATTTCGTTGTCACCCTTCCTCTCCAAATGCAAAACTGACATTAACAAAATGCATTAATGCAGTAACAGCTGAAAAAGTGCTTGGGTGTGTGTTTTATTTTATATATACCGTTCAATAATGCAATCGCTGCTGTCTGTCCCATAGAAGAAAATGACAGCCAGCGTATGTTTTGGAACTATTGGGGCTTACATGATCCACGTGACAGCCATCGCGGCGACATCAAAGAGACATCAAGATCAACTCTTTCTCTCTATGGCTCTGAGCCTACCTAAATAAACGTTTTCATATGATATGTGTCTCTCTCGCACTCTGTTTGCAAGTGTAACTCTGTTACTATGGTTACTAATGTTTATAGTAGCGGATTGATTTCGAACTGTAATCAAACTGACTGGAAATACCTGTGCATTAAACGGTTTTACTGCACACCTTCCAGCCAATCAGAATCAAGTATTTAAACAGCCCGTGGTATAACAAAGACATAATAGTATCAAAAGAGACTACACAAGACAGTAAATCATTCACACAGTGTCCATGTTCATTTACAGATCAGTTTGTCCATAAATTAATGCAGGAAAGTCTGTTTTAGGGGCTGTGGGTCTTTCCTATGGTCTCTACTTTTTCCACGGGACCCCATTTTTAACAGCAATAAAACCAATTTATATGGTCGTAGTCATGGTAACCAAGACCCTTCTTGCCCTTGTTGGGGGGATGGGACCATAGATCCCAGAGTGAGTTTTAAAGATTATTTGTTAAATATAACAAACAATTGTGTCTGATTTGTCTCAGTAGTTACAGTCGGTATGTTTTGTCCATTAATGGTCAGGTTTATCATGGGTGCCCTCTTCTTTTGATGCAGCACCCAGTGCGGGAATCCTCTCTGTGTCGGTTTTTTTTTTTTACTGTCAAACTGACTGATGACATACCATTCACACAGCGAGCGGAAGCTACTCAGCAAATCACTGACCTAATTTCTACGTTTGATGAAAGGAAGTATAGCATCCTGTAATTTAGATCTTTTTTAATGACAGTATCAGTTGGCCAATGAATGATTGTGTAATTTCACCACAATAAAATATATTATTTGATTTCCACTCACTGTGTGGGCAAAATAAAACCGTGAGCATGCCCACCGTGACGACAAACGAGGATATAACAAATTTCTCTTGAAAAAAAAAAGCCTTAGATCTATTTATGCAATTTAGTTCATCACTGTTCAAAGTCAAAGAAATATGAAATTTTAGGTGCACCCGAATTTAAGTGTAACAATGACCAAGCAAATATATAATTAATTCACACTTTTTGTGATTAATCCTTTGTCAGTTATCTGAAATGTGAGTGTATATGGTTAACATATCTGCCAGTGCAGTTTTAACTTGTTTTAAACACAAACTTTCAGTCAATCTTTCAGTAAACAAGACTGAAGTCGTTTTGCTTCTCGAGAAAATGTATTTTGATTTTAAAGGGATAGTTCACCCAAAAATGAAAATTCTGTCATCATTTAATCACCTTCAAGGTAAACCTCAAGGTTGACCACAGGTTCAGCCCCCTCCTACTTCCACTCACTACTACAAGTGTACATCCCTACCAGAAGCCTACGATCGGTCAATGAGCGACGGCTCGTGGTACCATCACAGCGGGGCACAAAATCACTCTCCAGGACATTCTCACTCACGGCTCCATGCTGGTGGAATGATCTCCCCACCGTCATCCGGAATGCAGAATCCCTGACAGCATTCAAAAGGCAACGGAAAACTCATCTCTTCCGGGAGCACTGAACATAAAAAAAAAAAAAAAATCCTTTCCTTTAAATCCTCGCTTGCCTGGCTTATGCTACTCCGAGCAATGTCTGAACTTTGTATTTTGAGCACTTCTTGCGTTGTTTTTGCCTCTTCACGATGACTCGCTTGGTTTAGTCCTCAATTGTAAGTCGCTTTGGATAAAAGCGTCTGCTAAATGACTAAATGTAAATGTAAACCAAACATGTATGTTTTTATTTCTTCTGCTGAACACAAAAAAAAGATATTTTTAAGAATATGAGTAACCAAACATTTGACGGTATAGCCATTGACTTTCTATTGTATGGAAAATTTCTTAGTATTCTTATTCTTAGTATTAAGTATACTAAGAAGACCGGTAGGGTTAGGGTAAGTGCAATAGGTTGACATGTACTGGTAAAGTTACTTATAGTCAGTTAAATGTCTGTTGGGGAGCATCAAAATAAAGTGTTAACATAAATTAAGCAGACAGTCCACTAATACTCTATTGAGAGTTAGTTGACATGTAGGTGAAAAATCCCTTTCTGCATTGTAATATATTCATCATAACTAATGGCAATGCCAACTCAAAAATGTAAAAGATTATTAATAATATGAACTCTAATAGAAATATTCACAATATGCCTTCAGTAGTAAAAAATCCAGAGTAGGAATATTGATGAAGTGATGAAACTGTGAAAATAAAGTAACCGATTTGTTGCGTGTAAACTGGGGTTAGTGATTCAGCTCTTTTAAGGAGTCTTCAAAATCGTGGTCTTATATGGGTCACTACGAAAACCCCCGTTCCTAGATGTTGACTAACTGTAATCCCTTTCATGAGTAAAAGTAGGAGAAAATCCAAGAAGTAGGTCAGAGGCCTGCGTCACATTTCCAACGGTTAAATGGCCTAAAATGATGAACATACAGAGACCCTTTTTAAAGGGAATTAAGTCTTTTCAAACCTGTATGATCGTTCAAAATATTTTCTTTTCTGTTCGAAGCGGCAAGAATGAATTTTCCCTTTAAAATCATAAAATTATATACTGAATACAGGCTTATGAACTGTAAACAATTTTTTTATGCTAACAAAAAGAACATTGAAAACTGACAATTGAAATGCATGTAATTCAATTGCAAGTGCACCAATTCTGAGTTACATGAAAATGCGGTCCCTGTCTCGTCTCCCCCCCCCCCCCCCCCCCCCCCCCCCAAATCCTTAGAAATTTCGGAGTAGGAACCGCAATTGCACCGCATCTGACGCAGTCGTAAACCAGCACCGGTGGGAAATTGTGCATCAGTGAGATGCAAGCCATTACAGACACTGGGGCGGAAGTCTCCGTTTGCAGGCTATATCAATTGAGGTCACTGGAATAAAAAAAAAAGGCAACATGGGGACTGAAATATAGCGGTCAGAATCATATGCAGCAAGAATTTCACTCAGCATACATATATATACCTCATGATCTGAATAAATGTGAGAATTGTCAGAGAAAGTAGGTTATGTTAGTAACTTGGTTGCTAAGGTGCCCTAAACACAATAATATGTGGCCACAAATGTATTTAGACACTTCTGCCAAAAAAAATGTAATCTATGAATTTCATTGCATTATATAACAAAATAACAAACCAAATGACATTTATTTTGAAATAAAAAGATGAGTTCAAAATTAAGTCAAAACATATTTGGCGATTTTGGACTCAATAACTTCATACATCCACTAAAATTCACCAGTTGGTTCGAATTCACTGGAAAAATGGCTCAGAAAAGTGATGTTAGTTCTGAGAAAATCTGCATTTGTTTGCAGGTACATATATTGTTATCTTATGTAACGAAAGAATTTTTTGTAAAAGGGAGTAAAAGATGATCTTTTTTCCCCAGTGAATGTCAATGGGGTTCAAATGTAAGTAGAACACATCAATAGTTCTGCTATGACATCAATGACTTCATACGTCCTCTAAAATTCAGTTGAATTAGTTGAAAAGTAAGAAAAAAAAAGAAAAAAAAAGAGCAGCTCAGAAAAGTGATTACATTGTATCATTGTATAATTGTACATTGTATTGTGAAGTTTATGAGGTGCATCATATTGTCAGATTTGTCAAAAGAAACGCATTGTGATATTTGATTGTAGAGTCACAATACTTAAAGTGATTTATGCTGACGCATTAAGTATGACAGCATAAAATAACATCAAAGGGGAGAATACATCACAGGAAATGCTCCTACACTGCTGCGAATGCACGAAGGCCTCTCTATATAAACTGCACTTACCACTGCAAATGTAGAACAGCTAGACTTAAGACTGACAGAAGACATCTGAAAGAAAAGGTCAAAATCTTGAGACAGAAATGAATGCAACAATGTCATCAGCGTTAAACATCCAGTTCCTCATGGTGAGTGTCCTGCTAACTATGACTGATGTTTTTGCTTCTGAAGTCACAAAAATGAGTGTAAAATGACATTGTGTGTGTTTCACAGGTGGCTTGTTTGATGGGGATCATTTTGATATCATTTGGAGCTGAGGGGGCACCTTCAAAAAATCTTCAGAAGAAAGGAAACGGCCACCACAGGTCATCTGAAGAATCGGGTCCATCATCATCTTCATCATACCGGTTGATATTGGATTCTGAGTTCAAGGCGGCCAAACCGATCCAACCAATAAACAACGACTCCATCTCTCCATGGACCTACACGTAAGACCTTATCCTATATACCCTTAAAAATAAAGGTTCTAATTGATATCTATGGTTCCATGAAGAACCTTCAACATCCATGGAACATTTCCATTGCACTAAAGGTTCTTTATATTAAAAAAGGTTCTTTACCCCTGGTTTAAAAAAAAACGGCTTAAGCCCTATCCCAGACTAAAATACATGTTTGAGCTGTTTTAACTGAAAGCAACTTGCATTTATAAAAGCTACTTAAATGTCCTAATTGGACTAAGGCCTAATCCTGGCTTAATTTAAACCTTGTCTGTGAAACTGGACCTTAGATTATTAAAATGATGGTAACAAATGGTTCTTTTAAGAACTCTTCACTGAAAGCTTCTTTGGGGAACCCAAAATGGCTCTTCTAAGGCATTGCTGCAACCCTCATTCCCTTTGGGAACATTTATTTTTAAGAGCTTCTTTGTTGTTTTGATAATTAGATTGTGACTGTTGCAACCTGCTAACCTAAAATTGCACATGATTCATTTTGTTTCATAGGTTTACGCATGAAGAGAACCAGTACCCTTCTAGCATCGCAGAGGCGAAGTGTTCTCTTACTGGATGTTTAATCGAAACCAATTTAGGATGGGTGGAGGACCAGAATTACCAGTCCAGACCTATTTACACCCAAATCATGGTCTTGAGGAGAATTCGAGGAGAAAAGCACAACTACTCCTTTAGACTTGAGTACAAAACCATCGCAGTGGGATGCAGCTGCATTCGTCCATATGTAGAACAAGTTTAAAATGAGTTACAGTATTGTAGATGTTTCCTACTGATGTCACTGGTATTCTTCCCATTCTAAAACTTAAGGCGTACGACTTAAGACTTTATAATTTATTTATGTTATCTCAGATGTCCTTCGTGTTCGCAAATGTAGGATATTTATTTATTTCCACTGGATTTTTATTTTTGCTTTATTTTGATATTAAAACATTTTTGAAGAACCAGATAAAACTGATTCAAACCCTCAACCGACTTGACCTGTCTAATAATCTAATTTATTCATGTCCTTAAACATGTGTTTGCAAATGTAAGTTATTTATTTTTACTGGATTTTTGTATGAAAATAATTTGCATTAATTATTTATTTATTGATCCAAACGTGTTTTTAAGATTGCAATAAATGAGAAAAAAAAAAATGCTTGGTCTGATGGTCTGTTTTTTTTTTTTTTAAAGCATTTAAAAAAATTCAAAATCTAAAAATGAGGTCAAATGAAGTCACAAGGACAAAACTATACCAGCAGTCTTTTAATTCCCTCTGCCTCTAAAATATATCACAATTTCTGTACAGAATTATATAGCCAAATCAGACACCAGCTGATCATGAGGCAAGTGAACATATGTACAGCGGCAAAAGCTTGAGCAGTTTACCAAAAATAGAGTCTTAAAGACAGGACAGAAGACAAACTGACTGCATCCACATGGGAAAAGTACATGAAACCGTCCAAACGTCACCCAAATATTCATAAACACACAAAGTTACCACTCACATTCACTCATTTTTTGGCACTATTGGCATACAAGCTCGTCACAGAGACACACACTTTCTCTGCGCTTCTCAGATTAAGGTAGTAAAGATTCCGTCGGGATCTTTGTTGGCCGGCCAGTTCTGTTCGTCTGACAACATGGCCATCATACCTTACAATGATATAATGATATCATATAATCGGGTTTCAGAGTCATAATCTCATATGATCCAAGCTAATAAGCTCAGTGTGATAGTGAGTCCTTTGGTCAATGTTCTCCCATATGATCAGCGTGTGTTGTGGGAAGATCTCAAGGCACCTGGAACATAAAGTTCAGAGATACAGCAATTAATATCAGGACAAAAACCACACTTTCACACAGCAAATGGCTTTTGCACATCAAGTTTTATCAAGTGCATCACGGCATGCAAGCATTAAAACTTTGATTTCGGACACATACGCTGTCAGGTAACTAACAAATATTCTACTGGTTTGTTTTGGGATTCTTCTATGAGAAACCAACTCTAAGACATAAATACAAAGCAGAACTACAGTGCGAAGTACACATCACCTCTGAATACACAAACAATGTTACAAACAGCTAAATCACAGCATTACAACACAAATGCACATCTTGGTTACTCTGTAGTTTCTATCTGCCTCTTCGTTCATTATCTTTATCCCATCAGTGCATGCAAAGCTATTACTAAAGACTTTAGACTAAAGACTGCATTTTACACAGTTTGGCGGTAAACAAAACCACAAAACAAAACGACTTTTTTGCATTTTCCAATTGATGCCCAATTCCACATCCACAATATACTGCGTTTTGTGCTACAGCGAACACAAGAATATAGTATCTTTTTGCTGCAAATATCGCAAGATAGGCCTTCAAATCGCTGTCAATTCCGAAGCATAGCATGACTAAAACCTGCTAGGCCTTATTTTGTCGTTTTCTTTAAAAAGTCTGGACAAGAAATGCTCTTGATTCTAATCCCAGTCCAGTTCAATGTGTTCCTTGTTTTTCCTCACCTCCTCAGCATGCTTGTCCTGGAAAAATACAAGACAGAAGGAAGAAAAACGATTAAATAATAGAACAATCTCAACCCTAAAGTGTCTAAGCTTTGAAAAGATTTTCCTAGTGGCACCAAACAGAATTGCAAAAAATAATGCCTATTTCCAAACAAGCCCAAAACATTCAGAATGTCATGCCCTAATATATTATGCCTGCTACAGACTGCGATTTCAGCAATCCTATAAGATCATTACAAATCACACTGTACAACATGGATCTAATAAACTCGGGTACATGTATGTAGACTGTACAATGTCGATGATAAAACCTATTGCATCATAGGTTACGACGCAAGTTAGTATAGAAGAATAAGCGTACAATGTGTTCCAGGCATTAGCCCTACTGTATATTCACTACTACCTGTATATTCACTTTACAAACAGATGGCAATTCCCTTTTGTGCCACTAGTGGTGCATCTTTAAAAATACAACTGGGTTAAAATGTCGAGATTCACCGTACCTTCTCCTGAAGACGTTCCAGCATAGCAGCGATGTGAGCCTCTCGGTTCTCTTTGTTAATCTCCATTCTTTGCTCCAGTTTTTCTTTGGCCATCTTGATGAAGTTGTTGTGTTCCTCTACGGCTTTCTGGGCCACTTCTCGTTCATGTTCTCTCTTCTCAGCCAAGTGCTTCAGAAGTTCAGCTTCCTGACACTGTGGAGATAACGTGTGAGATTCCAACTCAACATGAGACTCAACTATAAACATATCTAGTGTTGTTATTGTTTAGTAAAATGAAAGTAATTAAAAATCATTTGCGGTATTTGAAATCAAACCTGAAATCAAATCAAATACAAATAGCCTACACGACAAACTGGTCTTGGCGACAAACTGAAATGACTTAATTGAATTTGAAGTACTAAGCTGAAACTGAAATTAAAATACATTAAAGCTATAAATATTTTACAAAAATATATATAAAAAACATTAATAAAATGACAAAATTAAGATGACAAAAAGTAATCAAAGTTACTTAAACTAACTAAAATGAAAACTGAAAATCTAAAGTAAAGCTAACTCAAAATATTAATAAAAAACTATAATAGTATATAAATAATACTCCACTGAGCATATCCAGCTTTGAAATATCTATCTGAGGTTGTCTGAAAAAATGTTTAATGTAAAGTTTAAATTGATGCATATATGGTAAGCCAAATTAATCCTCCGTTATAGATATGCAAGTGAAAGCGACAATAATCACATGTAATCTTCCATCATGATATATATTCCTCACCTTTCTTCTCTCCTCAGCTGCATCCAGTTTCTTCTGGATCTCTTCCAGCGAAGGGTCCCTGCGAGGTGGGAAAGTGGGATGAAATTCCCTCTGACCGTCAAAAGACGGTGGTCTGAGGATGACCTCAAAGGCCTGTCCCGATGTCCGCTTGTTTAGCTCGATCACCTCCATGTCTTTAATGATGCACAGGTTGAGGTCCACAACATCTAAAACGAAAGATCAACAATGATTACTGTAACTAATTGTTAAAATACGTTGATCAAATTAAACTAACAGTAATTACACAAGATTTTAGATTTAAAGACCTTTAAAGGGGCTTTAAGGTACCTTGTGTTTTCTTGGTGGGCTTGTCCCGAGGCTCTGGCAGGATGCAGGAGCAGAAGAGAGACACTAGAGGAAGCTCCTTCATTTTCTCTCTGTATGCTGCAACAGAGAAAGAGACCGGGGTATTGATGCCATGTGCTCACACATCATTCCTTCTGCTCGATCAAACGCTCACAAGATCACATGTGAAAGAGCAGGTGGATGCACACGTACCTGCAAGAGTCATCTTTCCTTCTTCCGAGTCCTCAAAGGCGTTTTCAAACTCAGCTGGTCCTACAGGAGAGAGAAACGATGATGTAATCAGAATCCAGTCAATCCATTCTTATGGATATGTCTTTGTCCTCATATAAAAGTCTGGTATTATGAATAGCAAGCCCAAATCAACAATGTATTCTAAATAAATAAATAAATAAATCATAAAGCATTTTGCATCAACTTTTTGTTTTAAAGCATAACTAAAAAAAAAGAATTTTGTTAATACATAAAACTGTTTAAAACAATAATAATATTTTAAAAAATCAAGATGTATTCCCAGAAGCCTTAATTCCTTTTTGCTTCACAAGTAAATGCCTTGTTTTAGATATTGAAAAATTTAGAAAAAAAAAGAAAAGAAAACGATGTGTTTGCAGTGTAAGAGTATCACACGGTCAGTAATATGCATACCAAGTCCAAATCTATTCAAATCCACAAAAACCAAGCGTGGAACAGACAAAATCAGCGGTAATGGACTTGATGGCAATCGTTCGCATAAATGAATCTGGTTTGTTCAGGGTTGATGATCGTCTCTCAGCCTACGCTCCTTCTCTATCATTCTCTCTCGTTCGTCCTGCCTCTGTCCTCGCCGTGCCCCCTCAATTCCCACGCCCACGATCGCTGCACCAGCTAACACCTTTGAAACTTTGTGACATTTTCAATGCAAATTTTATACATTTTCTATAAAACGTTTCAACTCCATTCCTAGCATGAAGGCCAAAAATGTTGTTTCTTTGAGAGCGTGCATCATTTTCCCAAGTCATGGGGCTCGCACTGCATGCACACAAAGCCCAAAATCAGCTCCTGTTTTATTGATGCCAGCAACACAGCTGATGTAATAAATAAAACATGCTTTGGAGCACAACCCAACAGCACTGCCGTTCAACTAAGAGACATACAAGTTTATCATGCGTTTGTTTGCAGCTCATGCTGCAAGTCATTTTCTGAACCTCCCACTGCTTTCAGATCGAAATAATCGCTTGGTGTTTTGAAAGCAGAGGTTGTGCCGCTCTATAAAGGGGCCGTGGCCTTTTTCTCACCAACATATAATCTCACCTCTCAGTAACACCCACAGCGCAGACTAGAACGCTCACCTACAATGCACACTTTGCCCACGTTTTAAACAAGCAATGCACTTTCCTATTTTTCACAATGCACTATGCATTAGACCAACATGATCTCAAGCACAACTGCTTTCTAATGTGGTATTAAGACTAAACAGTTGGAAAACCCAACAAATTCATGCTTATATATGATTTACATATACATCGTATCTCATATCTAAATCTTGCAAGCATGCAAATCTGCAGTGCAACATAATCTAAGAATCTTCCTGTCCTACATAATACAGAACAAAACAGAATAAATGGAAGTTTCCATAGATAATAAAACTTCAATCGCATTAGTCCAACAGATCAGCAGTCTTCTTTTGTCCTGCAAAGGCATAATACAGTAAATAACAGGTTATGATATGCAATTTCACCTTAACTCACCGACAGCGTGCTGTGATCTTCTGTCAGGGTCTTTCCCTTGCGTTCAGTCTGACAGTCTGCTGCTGTTTGGATGCTCGACCTGGCAGCATCAGCACCACCTCTGCTAGATAAAGCATGACATCACCTCCAAGCGCTGTGATTGGTCGAGAGGGATGCAGGCTCCTGATGGGCTGGAATGGCTGGGAGTGCAGATAGGGGGTGGTTAACTCTTTGTTGAAAACTGGTTATGATTTCAGAGAAGGACAGGGCATATTATGCAGCTTTATGCAGAAGAAGCACTATTTAGTAATATTAGTAGTTTTTAATAAGATTTATTATTATTATTATCAACATTGATATTTAATGTTTTTTTGTTATTGAAAATTGGAGCTATCAAAGAATATTAAATATCCTACATTTGTGAGCAACTATCAAGGCTTGAAACCAAGATGCATTTCCTTTTTTTAGGTTATTTCAGTTTAGAATTGAACTACGCGCAGCATCGTGTGCTAATCCAGTTCGGTCTGGTTTTGGGAGCCGCTCGAAATGTCATGTCTAAAAACGGAGGAGGACTGGGATTTATGTGTCATCTTCTCACTCACTCATGGCTGGAGTCTTGTGGATGACTATGACAAAATAACCTTGCCAACATGCCCGTCTGGATGCGGGCAGAGCGGGCCTGTTTGAGCAGTCTGTCAATGGCCCATCTGTTGCTCTGGTCCTGTGCCAAATCAAACTACTGGAGTTTTCACAATTCCAAAGACAGTTTGTACAACATAGCGTTCATTTTGTAGAAAGAACCTGATTTTACTACCACGTTTATGCACGTCACAGATGAATGGTTTCTAGATGGATTTAATGACAGGATTTGTAAATGTGCAGGATAAACTTATATACGGTGCTTATTTAAACCTGTTTGCAGTTCCGATGTCTCCCAGGTGAGGTAGAAATACTCCCAGCGGTCCTGATATGGATGTTGAATATGGTGGAACAGAACATACTGTACCTAGTTTATTTCCCAGTGGCACCGCATCCCTCTAAGAACACAGACAACGTCTTAAATGAATAGAACAAAGGAACTCAAAGCACGTGGGTTATTGCAAAACAAAAGATAGCATTTTTATAGTTAATAATACAGTAAATGATATATGAGCAAATAATACGAACTGGAGGGGGGCGTTGGTTTTGGTATATGCTGGATGTGATCACTGGAGGAGGCCGCGGGGGAGGGGAGACGATGATGTCATCCAGCTGTCTGCTATAGGTGGAGAGTCGTGTGCCTGCACACAGGGTTTTTCACATGGCAACAGAGCAAGAATGGCAGCAAACGAGGTCCTAAAACTGAATAACAGAGAAATGGAGGACATAGGAAAAAGGAGGTAGGGTGTATAATGGGAATTGTTCGCAAATGGTGCACTGAAACCGCACCAGAGCACTAAAGAAAGACTGAAAAGAGAAAGGTGGGGGGATGTAGTGAAGGAAAACAATGCGCCTGCAAGGAAAGCCTGATCATCACATGGTAACCCTGCTATGATGTCATTTCCAGCCAATCAGGAGCGGTGCGCTGGATTCTCTAGTCAGAATGATGCAGTTTCCAGTCCACATCTGACCTGACAGGCAATGATGATGATGATGAAGCTAATCATGCATACAAGCACAAACCTTACTGATGGTTTCCATGCTATTTTGTAATAGATTTTTTTTCATACTTTTTGAAGAAAACGTGTTCTAAACAGTTTTGATCATTAGGGTAATATATATATACATACACACACACACTATCAGCATGGACACATTACGCTGATTTAAAGTGGCAGTGAAAGCCATTTTTAATGTTACAAAAGATTTCTATCTCACATAAATGCTGTTCTTTTGAACTTTCTATGCATCCAACAATCCTGAAAAAACTGTCGGTTTCCTCAAAAATATAAAGCAACAAAATTGTTTTCAACATTGGTACGTATAAAATGTTTCTTGAGCAGCAAATCATCATATTAGAATGATTTCTGAAGGATCATGTGACACTGAAGAGTGAAGAATGATGTTGAGTAATGATGAGTAATGATGCTGAAAATTCAGCTTTAATCACAGGAATAAATTAGTTTAAAATATATTACAATAGACAACAGTTATATTAAATTGTAATATTATTTCACAATATTACTGCAATTTTTTCTGTATTTTTGATCACATAAATGCAGTCTTGGAGCGCATAGGAGACTTGCAAATCTTACAGACCTTAAACTTTTGAACAGTGTATTTACATGCATATACTGTTTATATACTATGCTATATATACTCTCTATATAAAGAATATTTAACTTTCAAATTATTGATAGTGATTTCAAATTCTTTTCTACTACATTAAGCCTTTTACTTTTAATAAGGTACAGTTTGTTGTAATTTTAAAAACTACTTTTGTACATACATCTGTACCTCATATAAAATACACAGTAAAGCAGAGCTGCAGTTCAGTGGAACATTTTCTGACATCAGTAACACATCAGTCTTATGGCTTGTGATACTTGTGGCAGAATGACAGATGGACACACTTTCCTTAAGAGGTACATTACGGTATGCCCGTTGATTTATATTAGAACATATTGTGATGAGCTCATTCTGACACACCCTCCTGAATAATACAGGGCGAAACAGTGAATAATTTATAGTCATGCATTGTTTTGAGTCTAAAATGCACAAAATGCTTGTTTTTGTCCTGTCAGTGATCTTGTATTTTGGTTTCAAAACTGTCCACAATGCCATACATAAAGGTCAACAAATGTGTAGCTGAACCATGTTGTTTTCATGTCAAGTTGATTTATGTTGTGGCAACGTGTCTTAAATGTTGAAATTTTAAACATGTTGGTCAAAACAATGTTTTGTTATTCTTCTATTTTGTGTGTGTGTGCCATTTCAGTTTCATGAATTCCATGTTTTGTAATTGTTTTAATTTTGATTAAAAACATTAAAAAATTGTGTTTGTATACTACATAAATTTAGTATACACTAAATAATACTACAATACATTTTAAAAAGCATGTAATACAAATAAAATACCAAAAATGAACAACATGCCCCCCAAATGTGTAATATCAGTGCCTTGTTTAATAGAGCATTTGCTTTTTTTGTAGCCAAGACATAAAGGTTAGTGCATGTACAGAAATTGATTTTTCAACATTAAATCTAGCTTGAGAAATATTGCACTGAATATTGCATTGCAATATTGCACTGAAATGCAACTTTTCATGTGAAGTTCCAACATTCAATGCACATCCAAACAGGTCAATGCATTAGCTACCATTTGTAGCTGTAAAGCATTTAGCATTTAAACCACTGAATCAAAGCTTTATGTGATCTGATTGTGTATTCTAGGTGTGAAGCGCTCTGGAGAGTGTGATGTGAGAGAGTAGGTCACACTGTATCTGCAGGCTCTAAACTCAGGACATGACATCACTCTAATGGTCGCGTGCTGCATGACTCATAGCTTTTAACTCGGGTCGTCAGTATCTCTCTTACCTGGACTTACGGTCAAACCAATCCACATGTTTAGACATGCTGTTTACTAGCAATAAGCAGAGAACAAAAGATGACATCACATAAAAAGATAAAAACAACAGCGATGTTGCAAATGGAATTCCATGGTACTGCTTGGATACTGCATTGTGTATGCTGTACAGGATCTACTATTTCAGTCAGTGAAGCAACATGCAATAACACAATAAATGTTATAATAAATAATTATAATAAACGTAATAATGTAATTAACAGTTGTTGTTGTAACTTGTTTTGCCACATGATCTCACTACATTGCATGTTTGATGTTCAGTCACAATATTGGAAGTCAATATGGTTATTCTGCAAGTCGGTATAAAACTGAAGTTGCGATAGTCTTTTCTCCCCTATTGTGACGTATATCTAAGTGAAACGCTACTCTGACAAGAACATTTTTTTATTGATTGGATGGTTGTTGTTTGCTATTGGTCGATTTAATGTGATTGACAGGTTGCCCCGCCCTTGTGCCAGACAACACATCATCAGAGAAGAGATGTTGCTGCAAGAGGGAGGGGAAGTTTTTTTTTGGTTAAAGATTTTGACATGAACTTTAAACAAAAAAAGATAAATAATTTATACTGCAATATTCCATAAAATGTCAAAAATGTCCGTTTAGATTTCATGGTGACTTTAATTAAATCAGAACAAATCATATCGAAATTTGGAATAGCAGACTACCTAACTTAATTCAGGATTTGTGGTTTAGTTGTCATCTCAGACATAAAATCGGTTGTTTTGTATTTGTAATCCAATTTTGTGTCAAAATATCTTAATTTTGGTAGCCTAATTTAATAAAACAAGAAATAAATATCAAATATTACTGCTGATATTGCTTACAGTTTAGTCGTCATACTGAGAATAATGGTCAAGTTAAGCACATTGCAGTGGAAAACAGTATCTAGTGCACACTGTTGTATACTGTATATTTTGGGAGATACAGTCATCTTTGTATTTTGTACATATTCACAAACATACATTATTCATAATAATGCAGAAATGTTAAGCAAGTACTATACTTACTAGTAAGTATGCACAAAATGAGGTCATGCACAATGTTGCACACAATCTTAATTGCTGCACAGTATGTACCACTTCACATTCTATTTTCTAAAATATTAGGCAGTATTTGTTGTATATACAACACAGTATGCAGTAAACACCTGCACACTGTGCACCATATACGTACATACTGCATACTGATAAAATAGTATGGTAGTTTGTCACTCAAATTTTCCAATATGCAATAGTAACAGATTTGGTTATTGTCTAGCAGGGAAAGCATAATTTGTTGGCTATAAAAAGCATACAATTTAAATACTAGCATTCAAGCAGTTCAGTGGTCTCCTAGTACGAACAAACAGCTCTTTGACCATTAATATCGATAAAACCAGCATAAACCAGTTATGACTGACTTTTGGATCTTGCCAGGCAATGTCCTTCCTCCCAGACACGCAATTACAGAAGGCGTTCCGACACTTCCCGCTTCCATTCAACTCATCCTTTCTCCTTTTGCGTTCAGCAAAAGAGCATTTGTATGTGTGTGTATATGTGTGTGGCGGCAGCAAGAAAGGGTGTTGAGATGTAGCTCTCGTAACCTCAACCACATAGTGACTCATGCTCTGTGAAAATCCAAAGGCATCTGCCAGTTTGCCACACAACCTACACGTTTCATAATGTGATGAGTCACCCACACAGGGAAAGCGTGCATGTATCGCTTCACGACTCCTCTGTTCTAGAAACTCACAGAGTAAAGTTAGAGTCTGCAGGACTTGGATGCAAAGAAAATGTAAACCAGAGCAAACACCAATGTTGAATACTGTGTCCAAACATCCGTATATCCACCCAGCCATCCTCATAAAATATTTAGACTTAAAGGTAGGGTATGGGATTTGCAAAACGGCCGGCAGATTTTGAAAATACACAACTCAAAAGGTCCTACCTTCTTTCCGCCAACGCTGGCCCTGACTCCACCCACTCGAAGAGGGGGGAGGGGGGATGTGGTACGACCGTTTGATTGACGCACTTACAGTCCAATGATTCTAGGTGGTCTTGGAAATGATTGGCTGGAGTTTTTCGAGTCCTGCCCGTTCCACAGATGATTAAATTGCTTAATTTTCATTTCAGTGTTTCTAACTCAGTGGCTGTAAGTGGGTTAGGAATAGGATTTCAAGTGATTTTGAAAAAAAAAAGAAAAAAAACGTCAAAAAAGAAAAATCACATACCCCATCTTTAAATTTGAGATATTTATTTGAATTGCATAAACTTGAATGTACTGAAAATGTAAAGCAATGTGAGCTACCACCAATTTTGGATTCGGTGCATGTAGAGTGATCCTTCCACCTACCTGTGCATCCATCCATCCAACCATCAATCCACCTATCCATCCTCCATAAACTAACAAGCTTAAGTGCTGCATATTTGTCAGTCGTATATACAGTGAATTAAACTGGTAGGAAACATGTAAGATTTCTGTAATAGTACGAATAAACAGAGTGGTATTTCATACGTGAAGGTCTACAAGAAACATAATTCATGAAACGGAGGGGCTGAAGGCATGATTTTGAATCCCACAGTCTCACTACACCCACTGGATCCCTCTGCCATATGGCTGCAAAACCACTACTGCCCACCTACCATCTCAGCACATGAATACGCTCCACGCTTCTTCAAACAGCATTATGAAAAGACAAAGCAGAAAGTTTCAAGCGAGGCTGATTTTGTATACTGTATGTATAAAAATATTTTATTTACCATAATAGAAACACAAACTGTATAGGTATAGGTGTCCATTCCTTAAAAGAGAAACTTCAGATTTTCGGCTTCTGTTCCAGGTTGTTATGAAAACAGAGTTTTTAACAGACTAATACAATTGTAGAATGTACATAAATATATTATGCAAAACAAAAACCACACATTATTTTCTTTGTGCAATAACATGCTCATTGGAGACACAAGACAAAATATGCCGATGTTTTTGAACTGATGGTTTTGAACTAATGCAGTTCTTGACCTGAGCATGATGCAACAGTTATTACGTTCTAATACAAATTTACCATTCTGAAATCTCAGCGCAGACTTTGTTGATGTGGCAGCAGGACGTGCAGGCAGGTGCAACTGTAGCAGATTCATTGAAAACGGTCCATATTAGCCGCCAAAATCTATTTTGGAGTCTTCCAAAGTTAAGGAAGTGGATCCGTCAAAGTTCAGGGGTCCAACTCAAATGTGTGACCGAACACTATACATACATTTCCAGCCCTCACTTTGACTCCCTGTTGCGCACCTGCACTACTTCTCTCCTCTCCTTCAGGAAGTTCCCGAAAGCACCGGCCTCTTTACTTTCTTCTGTGACTGTTAAAAGAATCAATGGGGGAAAAGTGACATCATAAACAAGGGTGTTACAAGAGTGGGATGGTGATTATGGTTCTTTAACCCTCTGAGGTGGGCTATCGCGCCGGCGCGATAGTCTCGCTTTTTTCTTATCAGTGCAAAAGAAACTCAAAATACTCTGTTGATTTTGATCTAACATATTAAGTGTTGTACATCATTAGATCCTGATTAGTCTCGCGTAGCCAGACCTTCAGACTGACGGCTGAAGGTCTGGAATTCATAGCAGCTTTCTTTGGCCAAGGCCCGCCCATAAGGCCGTTTGACCGACATGTAAAACAACCAATTACAGTTCGTTTCGTTCAGCGTCACGTTTCGGTGCGTGGAAATGTCCCCACAACAACAGACCTGCGTGCAACAAGTCAGTCAGCATAGAAAATCAAAGAAGGAGAAGAAAACTTCAAGAGTCTTTCCCGTGAACCTCGCATACTTTTGAGAATTCTACGTTTAGCTGATCTTGATAAATGCTCATTGTGACTCATGTAAACACAACAGTTTTTTCCGCAATCACACGTCTGCGCTTTGTTTCCCGGTGGACCGAAAATAAACGCGACACTCGCGCCCCCCGGAAATCCGATCAAATTCAACCAATCAGATGACGACTTCGACATTCCTGAAGTGTTTCCAGTTAAGTGTACCATATGCATCAGACGTTTAGCCAACGTTCCGTGGGCGTGACATCTGAGGCTGAGACTAGATCCTGATAAGTGTCTATTTTTTTGTGGATACTCACAATAAAAACAAAGTGTTGTGCTTTTCGCCAAATAAAGAAAAACAAACATGATGCGCGTTCTGCCTTCTCTCTGTCAGTGAAGTCTATTCTGAAACACGTCCTAAGATTAATTTCCGCGAATACTTGTCATACAGGCACGAGTGTTTTTCCATAATGAAGCTTGAACTCTCTTCTTTTAAATGAACTAATTTATATAAAAAAACAAATATTCTCAGCTTATTTAATCTGTATGAAAAGAGAGAGATGCCAGTATTTTTCTTTCCAGCTCATTATACCTAATTACGCGTTAATGTGCCACGCCCACGGAGAGCGCGCGCTATTCAAACGCAAATGATCTAAGACGAGCCGTTCAAACATGCCAACGCCCACCAGCTGGATTATAAAACACATCGTGTTTAGTAAGTATCTTGTACAGCTGTGTACACAGCGTATCCTTTCGCTGTGAGGAATAATACTATCTAACCCTGGAAAATGTACCAGAAGTGCTGGTAGTTTCATTTCGAGGAGCAACGGATCCAGCTGATGTAGTAAGTCATTTATTCTTAAGTGCTTTGTTCTAATCGCGATATTGAATAGCGTCGGACTGTAAACCGCAAAAAGACTGTTTAAATATGAATTGCGTGTCTGTGTGTAGGCTAAATGATGAGTGGACGGCATAGGCGCGCGCGCTTTGTTTACTACAGTTATACAGCGCGTGTCTGTGCCATTCATTCACTCTCGCACCTACATTAGTAAACGTTATGTTTACATGAACACATCCAAACTATATTGCTATAGCCATAAGATGAGTAAAAATAGGCTGAGATATGTTGAAATAAAATGTCTGTATAAGCAACAAGCTGCAAATTCACATGTATATTTGTCTTCTCAGGTGTGAACACGCCTCCACGCATATTGCCTTTCCAAACAAAAGGTGTCTAATACATTTTAAATCAGTGTATGTTTTTGTGTAAATGATTAGGCAGGATGATTTTCAGATCATTTTGAAGCAAAAATTCTAGGCAACAACACTGATTAGTCACAAGTCTTGTGGACACATATTTAGTATGTGTTTTGTGGCCTTATTTCAGACACTTTAAGTTTTAGTTTTTTCAATAACCATGCATAAGCAATATTCTCTCAAAAATACAAACATGTACATAAATGTTGCTCAGATATTATGGTAGCCCAGTTTGTGCTATATTGAGTGAATTTACACCTTTGCCATTAACATGTTTATAAATAACTGAAAAAAGCACAAATGTCAGAGCATGTCAGAACACCTCAAGGAGCCCAAAAACCCTCAGACCTCAGAGGGTTAAGGGCCATTTGAAGTATCCTTCTCACCTGTGTGATCGATATCATCAGTATCGCTGTCTGTGTCTTCCTCAGCTTCATCTGGGTTGCCTCGGTTAAAGATGAGGTCACTAGGCCCACCAAGATCTGGGGCTTCTAAACAAAAAAATATACATATACATATTTATTTTAAACAAAGCTAATGAAGGATCACCCTCAAAGTCCAGCTGAATGCAGACAAATGATATCCGTAAAAAAAACACCAAAAAAAAACAATTCATATCAAAAACACACTATCGTTCAAATGTTTTGGAGCCAGTAAGATATTTTTCAGAGATATTAATACTTTTATTCAGCAAAGGATGCATTTAAATAATGCATTACAATATAATGTTGTAATTGATTTCCATTTTAAATAAATGCTGCTCTTTTGAACTTTCTAAAAAAAAGGTTTCCACAAAAATATTAAGTTGCGTTGTTTTTAACCTTAATAATAAGAATAAAAGAGCAGAAAATCCTCATATTAGAGTGATTTCTGAAGGATCATGTGACACTAAAGACTGGAGTAATGATGCTGAAAATTCAGCTTTGATCACAGGAACAAATTACTTTTTTTTAAATATATTAAAATTAGATTGTAATAATATTTCACAAAGACAATAGTATTCTTTTTACTCTATTTTTGGTGAGCATAAGAGACTTCGTTCAAAAACAAACAAAAAACGTTCCTGACCCCAAACTTTTGAACAGTAGTGTTCCCACACATCTTACCTCCCACTCTTTATGAAACTTATTTAAAAGACATATTTCATACATAGACTACTATTCAGGGCACAGTCATTGTTTTATTCTCATCTAAAGATCGGATCGTTCGTTATATGTGAAAAAGTTCAAAGTTGATTAATGACTTTCAAATATATTTATTTTTGAATGAACAGACGTGACCGTTCTGAATGAATGTACCGGTAGGAGCTGCAGTTTCCATGGGAACTGCTCCCATGTCTTTCCGAAGGCGTTCCAACTGCTCCTGTTGTTTCAGACTCTGAGCTTCAGACTGTGCATGAGATGAAAGAATTAATAACAGTCAGACTTGACATTTTCTCATGGACCCAAAAGGGACATATATTTGCCTTTCAAATGAAAAAAAAAAAAAAAAAGCAACACAAATTTGTAGTTTAATCAGTGATGGAAGGATCTTTGCAAGACATGACCAGTTGATTCATGACTAGTACATCAGCCCACACCAGCGATTACTCACCAGCTCTCTGTGCAGACGTTCATATTCAGGGCGATACTCGCTGTAAAGACAGTGAAACATATCAACTGTTTGTAGAAAAGCATTCATTCATCTTCTAACGTATATCTATATTGACGGCAGCCATTGCACCCTGTAGCCCAAGACTGGTTGCCCACTGAAGCTAAGCAGGGTTGAGCCTGGTTAGTACCTGGATGGGAGACCTTCTGAGAACACCAGGTTGCTGCTGGAAGAGGTGTTAGTGAGGCCAGCAGGGGGCGCTCACCCTGTGGTCTGTGTGGGTCCTAACGCCCCAGTTTAGTGATGGGGACACTATACTGTCAAAGAGCACCGTCCTTCGGATGAGACGTAACAGGGAACGTTCTCTTTAGGTTATGAAATAAAACCCCAAAATAGCCTGCAGGGAACGTTCCCAGAAAACATTGTTTGACAGGTTGTGAACACGTGCGGCAAACACACAGAGAATTTGGCTTAAATAACCTCTGACGATGACGTTCTCTGTAGGTTATCAAAATAAAACCCCAAAATTGTATATTTTATTATTTATTTTTGGTACATTGTTCAGTTTTATGTTGAGAGAACTTTTGTTAAACCGTTTACTTTTGTGAGGAAGAAAATACTTCAAGTAGGCTACAGTATGTCTACCAGTTGTGAAGTTCAGCTTTATCATTTTAATTTATACTACAAAGAGTATATGTATATTTGTATTGTTGTTTATTAATTTTTGTTACATTTCTTAAGAAGCACAATTTATTTTTAGTAGGGCTGTCAGTTAAACGCGTTATTAACGGCGTTAACGCAAACCCATTTTAACGGCGTCAATTTTTTTAACGCGCGATTAACGGTCTTTTTGGCCTAGCAAACTTTGTAGTTTTTTTCACATGCTGTTACAACAGGACGCGGCGCTGCGCTATGAAACCTATTCATTTCAATGGATTGCGCCGCGCGAGGATGTTTTGTTGCTTCATCGACCAAAGCGCAAGCGGATCTAGCTAGACCGGAAACAAAACAACAGGCGCGCCGCACACACTTGTTTGGGCTTGAGCCGGTCAAATAGTTGGTTAACGTTACGCTTTGAGTGGATGGCGAGCGCGAGACGCCGGAATGGATGCCAATAAGATTTTGAATGGAAAGTTTACTTTTAAAAAGTTGCCAAATGGTTCCATTGACAAGACCAAAGTGATCTGTGTGTTTTGTCGTTGTGAACTGAGCTATCATCATCGCAGCGCGTCCAGTCTGAAATACCACTTGATGGCCAAGCACACTTACACACACACACACACACACACACAGCTGATGCGAATTCTCCGCCCCCTCGACAATATCAGGACCTCGTCAGTATTTCTTTCACCCTTTTATTAATGGACAGTGTTACATTGAGACATTATTTGCTCCAAGTGAGAATGCTAGAGTGAAATTGAACACAGTATACGTCAATGTTGTTTTCAATAAAAAACATTTGCACAAAGCAAGCCGATCCACTTTTCCATGTTGATAAGAGCATTAAAATGAGAAAAAATAATGGGACAAAAAGAAATTCAAGAGACATTTAGAATAGATAAAAATAATTGCGATTAATCGTGAGTTAACTATGACATTAATGCGATTAATCGCGATTAAATATTTTAATCGTTTGACAGCCCTAATTTTTAGACTTAATTGTTGGCCAGTTGTGGTCTGTGTGTTATATATTAAATATTATGGTTCTAATCTAAACCATCTATTGTGTTTTATTGTTCTACTATAGCAATGATAATATATTGAATTTAATAGGCGTCTACTTTAACTTTTGACCATTACATCAAATCCAGCTTAAGATGTTTCTGGGCTTTGGCATTCTATTTTTTTAACTGTTTCTAACTGTATACAGTTGTTAAATTAATATATCTCCGATTGTATTCGTCTGAAAGAAGAATGTCATATACACCTAGGATGACTTGAGGGTGAGTAAATAATGGGATAATTTTCATATTTGGGTGAACTATCCCTAACGATTTAACGATTTTAAACGATAACAACACTGGTAGACAAACTAAAGCCATTGAAGTTCTATAGTCTGAGCTTAAGTTTGCATTTCATAATTAAACAGACTGTTGGGATACGTACGTTTCGTACTCTTTAGCAGCATCTGCAACCTGTACGAACAGTTCATCAAGCCCAGAACCTGTCACTGCAGACACACCGACAACCTACAGGACACAAAGAAACGTTCCTGCATAAGTACTGGACTGAGAGGAGAAAACTAAAGTCACAAAAGAGTGATTGCAACTGTCACCGTAAAGCCCAACAATACATTTCAGACACTGAGAAAGCCATAAATCTGCGTTCATGTCTTGCTTTTTTTATTGATAGTTGAGGTTCTAGCCAAGGTAAGCTTGCCCATTAGCATGGCTCATACTACCTGTCGATTTTACTGAAACAAAACAAAACTGGAAGCTGAGGTTGCCAGAATAATTCTGTAAATATAGTCCAAATGTAAACATATTTAACAGATCAACCTGTACATTTTAGAATTTAAAACTAATTTACAAAAAAACAAAACCAACATTTTAAACTTGAAGTATTGAATCCACAGATGAGAATCTTGCGCTGGCCATGTACACTTACTTATACTGACACCTACAGGCGTGCGTCGGTGCAGCATCATGCTAAAATAAAGGTTTACAGTAACGGATGTGACTGTTAATGCGTTATTTGTAGTGAGCCATGATATATTTATTTCATGTCTTTCCTAGAATGGGCAGTTTGAAACTTTTCATGATAAACAACATACAATAGCACAGGCATTACAAAACAGTCAGTGGCACATGCCACTCAAACAGCCTACAGATGTCCAACGCAGCAGCTACACATTGTCATGTTGTAAATAAGACAACACCTGTATTGCAAACCCCTCTATGTTGCAGTTGTTGTTGTTGTTGTTTTTGGAATATAACGACTAATGCAATGCATAGCCATAGAAACCAATGCAGCTATTCCGGAAACGAAAGAGTGGCACACAAATCGGATATGAATAGATCAGATTCCAACCGGATACACAAATAATCAGATTTGGCAAGTTGAACATAGCCTTAGCATCAACCAATTAACAGGTTTTTGCGTGAGATCATGTGAAAAGTGTCAATTGTGTGAGTCTCACGCTGAGTGCATGTGAGTTGGCAGCTTACTGGACCATGGCTTTTAATCTCACCCTCAGGTTGGTGTAGAACTCATCCAGGACGAGACTCATAGAGCGGGTCAGGTTACTAACGTAAGACGTCTCCTGATTCAAAGCGTCCTGGAACACCTCAAAGTCCTGCATCCACTCCACCGCAAAACTGTGATCAATGATGTCAGTCTGATAAAGGTGCAGAAAAACAACAACACTTACACTGATTTGTTATATTTAAAACATACTATTTAAAAAAATATGCTGATGGATGAGATTGTGTTATCCACCAATAATAATTTTTTTGAACAGTACATTTATTCATATTAAACCCATTTCCTAATATAAATAGTACCATTAATATTAACAACTATATTTAAGTGTAAACAATAAATATTAGTAAATGTGTACATATTTATTTACATATTAATTAATATTATACATTTATTTTTATATAATTCATTTTAAATGAATATGAATAAAAATAACTTGATTTTATTTAAGAAATACTACATGCATGACATGCATAATTGTCATCCTTCTAGATATCAGTATTTGCAGTTAAAGCTGCAGTCAGTAGCTTTTTTGGGGGTAAAAATTATCCAAAATACATATTTGAGAAAATACATAACCAGCCAGTGTTCAAAACTATCTGCTTGCTCGATTCAAAGCGGTAAGCTTGTAATAAAGTTTTTAACTCCAGTGGTACTGGTGGATTTCCGCGGGAGATTCGAGCATGTCTTTGCGTCATTACGTCACATCTGTACACACACACACATCTGTACACACACACATCTGTACACATAAAGAAGAGTCTCGGCTAGTAGGCTATGAGTGTGAGGATGCTGGAGGTGGAGATTTATAGCCTTCTCTCACAGCACTTGATATGATTAAACTTATCAATTTGATGGCGGATCCAGAAAGGTTTAAAAACGACAATCACCAGTGACACACCCGCTGTAAAATGCAAAAGACTTCGTTCAGACTTCGGAGTGGCTACAGAAAAAAAGAGACTGTAACCGGACCAATGCGAAAACAAGGATAATATCGGAAGGACATTACATGTAGTCACGCAATGCTGACGTTGTTAACATTAACAATTTGACCACAAAGTATAATTTGAATGGTTTTGCGTGATATGATAAGCGATTATTAGATTTAATCAGTGCGATTTACTGCAATGTCAGAACCAGAACAAAAGTGGATGTTTCTTGCTTGTTCAGATGACATTTTTCCAGTGAAAATGATTATGTTGGTCATACTTCCAAAAAGAATAATCTGTGATTCTGAATGCCAGTATCCACAACGGCGCGGTGACTGACACACACACACTCTCCTCAAACACTGTGTCCATCCGCGCTGTGCCGTGTCGAGGGTGTCGAAGTACAACTCACGTAAAGTTGATAATTCCGCGAATGACTACAATTGCAGATTTCGAACAGAGATGGCGACAAAGAGGAAAAACTGCAGACTGCAGCTTTAAATATCTCTATTGATTGACCACTGAAGATTAGGATGACAGCATTTTCTTACCTTGTTCATGGCGACTATGAATGGTAGCTTGGTCTTGTAGAGAATGCTGGAGGAAAACAAGACATTTCTGTAAGATCTACTGAAATCGTGACATCACTTTCATGATGCATACTACAGTGTGAATATAACATTGAGAACTCAGCAAGTACACTGCGCTCTGAACTATTCTGCTTTGCATTACATTCACTTTTTTGCAGACTTTAAAATCTCAGAGATATTTATGGAAGCTTGTTTCTGCCACAAAATAAGAAAAAGTTAATTGCAACTTTTTATCTCACAATTTAGACTCTACGAGTTTCTATCTTACAAATCTGATTTCTCGCAATTGTGAGTTTATATCTCTCAATTCAGACTTTCCCCCTCACAATTCCGAGTTTAGATATGAACTCTGAATAGTGAGATATAAACTCGCAATTACATTTTTAATTTTTTTTTATTCAGTGGTGGAAACAAGCTTCCATAGATATTGCATAACCAATATATATATATATATATATATTAAATAAGTCTGAGCTGCTGACCTGCAGGCGTACAACATGTTGGACATGAAGGTGACCGGATTCACACTTCGAGACGTATCCAACACATAAATAACCACACAGGGAAAAGAAGAGGCCTAGAAAAAAGAAACCTTGTGTTAATATTCAAAATGTCCAAATACAAATGCAATATCATGACTAAGCGTGAATGACAGTGAAGTACCAGTGTTTCAGTTATAATAGTTCCAGATGCCGACCATGTGAACACCTCTATTTGTCCAGGAGTGTCAATCAAAACATACCTGCATACACACACACACAAAATGATTCACACATACAATAGTAGCACTGAGAAAAAGACACAGATATCATCACATCTAGAGTCCTGAAAACAAACTTACTGGTGATTACTTTGCTTTTTCTCAATAAACTTCATGACCTAAAAGTGGGCACACAGAAATGGTAAATTAGAACAGAAGAATGTGGAAGTGAAAGTGTGAAACAGTGACATCTCTTGGATCCTTCAAATGCAGCTCTACCTGATCGAATCGTGTTGCAAACAGATTCAGAGATGTGACGATTCCTCCATTTGGACCTAAACCATATCTGTATTAGAGTCAAAGACAATCCACTTAGATGAAATTAAATTAAACTATGGATACTACTACACTTTTTGACTTCATTTGTCATTTGTAATTCACTGAGAATGCATTTATTAAAGGGATCATAAAAATGAAAATGATGTCATCATTTACACACCCTCAAGTTTTTCCAAACCTGTATGAATGTCTTCTGCTGAACACAAAGGAAGACCGGTAACCAAACAGTTGATGGGCCGCACTGACTTCCATAGTTGGGGGGGGGGGGATACTATGGAAGTACTAATGGCTACCGTCATCTATCTGGTTATCGACATTCTTTACAATATCTGTGTTTGAGTTCAGCAGAAGATATTCATACAGGTTTAGAACAACTTGAGAGAGAAAATGATGACAGAAATTTCATTTTCGGGTGAACTATCCCTTTAAGAGCAATGTCTAGCTAAAATAAAATTTTAGTGCATTATATCCTAAAAGAAATCACTATGAAAATGTTAATATACCTAACTTTTCCAGGCCTGGAAATCCAAAACCTTAACCTTTTCTCTGATATTTCAAGCTTTCAAGTTGTGAACAAGTTTGAATCTGTTGTAAAAGTTTGTGAGGTTTAAACTAAGGTTTAGTAAAACACTCCAAATAACAGTCCATGCCTGGTGAAAATATGCATGATAATGAAGGCAAACACCACAAGACACATTTTCACACTGAAAGGATACTGTTTCATGACTTCCTTGTAATTGACAGTGTCTCTGATATCTGTAAGAAAAAGCACAATCAGACTTAATCTTTGACATGAATGTAATTATCAAGATGCTGCTAACCAATCATAAATATTTATCCATAACAATAAAGCTATAGCGGCCAGTGTTTTAATCAGTAAAATAACCCCGAGTGAAATTTCACTGCTTTATATCACACGGTGCTGGTTCCAGTGTCCGATCGGGAATTCTGTGTACAAATCGGGAAGTAAATGTTGTATAAATTTGAAAACCTTCTTAAAGTTACATCAAACACAGCTTGTGCTCGCACAAAGGCACTGAAATAAATTGGAGTTTATTAGTGTTAAAAGTTTTGAGAATGTATTTAACATCCAAACATTGATTAGCCAAAAAGTGATTCACTAATATCAAATATTTAAGTAGGTTCTATTAGGTTATGTTTTATTTTATTCTCATAGTGCTAAATAAACACACATATCACGTGTAAACAGGCAAAAGCAAGTTGTAAGATCATTAAAATTGTGAAATTTAAATTAGTTTGGATTTTTACATTTGTTTTTAAACACGTACACAACGTCCGCGACGGGTTTTTTATTTGTAGGCAAGTTGTGTACTAACGTAGCCAGTTACGTCACCGCTCAGTTGTGAAAACAACGCGGCTCGGTTCCGAGGACAAGTTCCCGCGGCACCTGCTCCGGTACGAGAACCAGCACCGTTTTACTGGAATAATAGGGGCAACAGTGACGCACCAATGTTGGCTGGAAATGGGACCTCATGAACTGCAGGATCGAGATTGATGACATATGGAGGAGTTTTCTTGGAGTGCAGGTAAGCTGTGAGCCTCTGATACAACAATATATAAATAGACATTAGTATTCATTAATTCATAATATCCATCTTAAATTGATTCAAGTTAATGTTTACCGGATTTCTTTTTTTTTTTTAAGATTTGGTTTCCTTATCAGAAGTATCACACATAACACTGAAATAATCTTAAATGAACCATGTAACGTTCAGTTACATAATTATATAATTTATTTACTTATCATTTTACTGATGTGTCTCAAGTCAGTCTTACCTGCACAAAAGTTGTTTTTCCTGACCCTGCCATGCCTAGAACTATGAGACACACCGGTTTCGCTTCTGTATTCTGTTCATTAGCTGAACTCTGGCTCGGTGCCGGTTTATCATCTCGATCTTCTTTACATTTATCATCACTTTCATACGAAGGTCCATCTCCGCTGTCTGCTGCTGCAGTCGCCATGCTGCTGCTACTGGACACTTACCGTAAAGTAATGTCTACTGGCGTAAAATGACGAAAAACATCCTGTCGTTATTACCTATGACCCCAGATGGCAGCAGAGTCCATAAGATTTGTTTGATTTGATCAAATGTGACTGACTGAGAATAGGATTAGTGACTGAGACATTAAAATAGTTCTTTATAAATCTTTTTAAAATGGGCGAATCATAAAAATATCTGGATCACATTTCATTCTAAAATAAATAAATTATTATTTAGCTAAATTAGGCTACTTAACTATAATAATTAGAATCTAAAATGAGCATTACTATTATTCGCACCCTTAGTATTTATTTATTTATTTTAAGAACAATAAACCATATAAAATATCTAATTGTCCATTATTTATTTATTTTTTCAAAATATATCTAAAATTAGTCTCTATTTTATCTTTATTGTAACAATAAACCATCCCCCTTCCAAAAGTCTCAATACTGTAATGTGGAAAAATACAGTTGGAAGTAAATAATTGTGAGTATTTAATGTATGTTAATTTTAAAAATGTCTTCAAAATTATTATTTTTTATTTTTTTACATTACAATAATAAGAGTGTGCATAATTGTCATGAATTTGAATGTTTATTTCTATTTCTTTCTTTTTTTTTTTTTTTGGCCATTTTCCCAGTTACTGCTTTTGTCATTAGCTGACAGACCTGAGTCAGATCAAAAGCATTTGCTGGCACCGTTTGTATATGCCAAAAATAGCCTTTATATATCTTGTCTATATCAACACAAACATGGACGCTGTGTTTTTTTCCATACGGCTCTGCTCTTTCTCATGTCAGTGCTGCATTAACACACTCGGAGTCTTCTGAGGGCAAGCAGCTAGTGCTAGCTAGCGTCCGGGTGGTTTATATACATTCCTCAATAAGAACAGAGCTGTAGGGAGCCAGGTTAACACAGTCTATATATGTGTATCATTCAATTGTGTGAGCAGTTTCTTTACATGAAGGTGTCAGGGCTGGTGGCTCTGTGTAAGCTTGCCTCACGTTCTAGGTGTATGTTTGCTGATGTTACAGTTTTAGAACAACTAATACCAGACCAATCAGAAGTACTGTCGGTAAAAGAGAGAAAAATATTCCAGCGTTTAGAACTGTTGTTGACATTCTCTTGAACATCTATCGACGGACAAACTTTGCTCACATTTCAGCTGCTTCCTCAGTAGTCTTTCCATGGGGATTCTGATGACAGATTTATTGTTTACTGATCTCACCTTTCAAGAGTGTCGGCTCATAATCGTTGTTACTGGGTCTCATGTTGAGAACTCTGGTGAACCTTTTGGCCAACATTCAGTATCCGAGTGAAATGTCAAGAACATGACCTGCCATTATCTGTGGGATTGTTTTCTCTCTTCATAAATAACCATGTGTTTTTTGCACAATATCTAAAGATATCATTTTTCATTGCTCATGGAGGACAGTTCAGATAAAGGACATTGTCCATACAATATAATAATACCTTTAATAATAAACAATAAAATGTTATTATCTTGTTTTCCAGTAAAATATATAAATATCCATTACTGAATGATGCTAAATTTGCAAACCTTTTACCCATTCTAATGTATTATTTAGTTGGTAACATTTTACAATAAGGTTAACGTTAGTTAAAGCATTAGCTAACAATGAGCTATACTTTTTATTTTTTGTTAACATTAATTATGAAAAGTACAACTATGCATTGTTTGTTCATGTTTGCTCAAATCCATTAAGAACTATTAACAGATACAACTTCTTATTTTAATAATTCATTAATAAATGCAGTTAACTAATATTAACAAATAACTGTCAGGGTTCACAGACGAATCAGACAAGATGGTAAGTTTAGTGATTTTAATTTGCAGCATGAATCGCAGTCGGAGATAACAGGTGAGTAAACAACAACACAGAATTGTAAAGGATGCTTAGCTGGAGATTAACAGTCCTTCTCTCTCTCTCTCTCTCTCTCTCTCTCTCTCTCTCTGACCATTTACTGGTATATATATATATACAGTATGTATATATATAATTTTTTAATAAATAGTTTCAGCCTGATTTTGTGCTATATCTTGAATGAAGTTTATTTTTCTTATCTAATTAGCGAATTGTTTTCTTCTTGTTTTAACCATAAGCATCACAAAATTTTGTTGTGTTGATAGCAAATTTGTTTGTTGTCTTAGAGAGTGCATCTTTAATTTGTTTAACACACTGAAATCAATTTCATTTCCCTTGCACACAAACCTGATCCACATTGCATTCAGTATTGATAGTTTTGGAATATCCTCTCTAAACACACCCGAAAATCATAAATACAACAAATCAACGATTTATTTTGCAGGTAATGCATCAGTGGCTTTGTTTAAAAGATAATTTGCACTCCAAATGTGCTTTGCAGATGTGCACGATTACAGACTGACAGATACGTTCAGAGACCCCCCTGGTCTCCAGCCTCTTCCGTAATGCTCTGAGTAATGGAAAATGAAATTGGGCTTGTGGTTTAGATTCATTATGAGCAATCTGGAGCGGGAAGAAGATCCCTCTCGAGTGAATCTGATACTGAATGTTTTATTCCTTTGTTGTTTGTCTATCTATTTCATTCGAGTCTGCTGCATGTAGATCTATGGAAAATGTTACGTGACCTGATATTTGTTTCATTTATTCGCAACATGAGTGTGAGAAATAGTAATAGTGATAATTGCTATTGCAAATATCATTATTATTTCTAGCACCGATGAAATGTGGTTTGAAAAAACCACCCTGTAACCCTAAGCATAAGCAATAAATCTTGAGTTAGATGCAGAGATGGGTTTGTGGCTGGCATGGCACTCGTGTTGGGTTGACACTGTGGTTACAGGTCGTGAACTTGAACCCCATTTAGGTTATGTCAGTGTTCGTTTGATCTTAGAATTATAGCCTCTAAGGGCTTCTTCTCAGTGCTCAAAGGTCTTGTCGGTTTAATCAGATTTTGGAGACAGTGAAAGCAAACATGTTGTCTAGCGAAGAATCTAAGGGAAAATGAAAAGCTTCTGCCGGTGACCTTTAAACTGTGATCAAAGACCCTAAAAAGACAACAGACGTATATCAACACGAGTTCGCTAAATGTAAAAACGTGTCACAGACTCAAGCATATTGTAATATGATTTTCATAACCTGTGTTATTTTTCTTGTTTGCCAGTAAAAATATTTAAATATCCCTAAAGTGCCCCGTTACCATTCTTTTTTTTTAGATATTTCCTTTGTAGTGTGTAGCTGTTTTTGAATGTAAAAGATCTGTAAAGTTTTAAAGATCAAAGTGCACGATAAATATTGGTCTCAGGCAATGAAGACCATATAGGCTGGCATAATGCAAATTTGCCACAGAGGTTCATGCAGGAAGTATGACTGAATCACTGTCGACTCGTTTCAGGCAGTTCAGAATCGATTCTTACTTTTGGGAGACAATAACATTGTCTACTTTGACCCTCAAACTGTAGTTGTAGCTGAGGCCTGGAAGAGTTTGGGTTGTGTTGTGGACATGTTGAGAAGACGCTGTTTTCTGCGCTGCGAAAGCAAATCAACTTTGCATGAACTTCCAAAGCATGAGGACTCGAACTTGTATTGATACGATAAAACCGACGCCATCGTTACTGTTTATTTAACTGTGTATACAAGCACTGAGAAAGTGCTCCAGATGTGAAAGATATGGTAATGGTATGCTTATATGAGTTCAGCATATGAGTACATTCAGGGACATCGATATTTTTCGAATCTGTTTTGTGATTTGCGAGTTGTTCCCCCACTGGGTATCGTTCAATAATGATGTCAGAGGGGCGATACCAAAAGAAGGCACAAAAAACACCCATTATTATAACCTCAAATATGCTGTATTGAAACAAGTTCATACTTATGTCTGAGGCAGGGGTTTCCAAACTTTCCCAGATATGATGGAAGCACTGAAGTCATTGTCGGCAAACAGCCAAATGCAACTGTAATAGAACTGCAATGAAAAGAAATATGCGATCATTGCATATAGTTAGGCCCTGCACCTTATATAATGCATTTGTCTTCATAGCAACCCTTGTTTTGTGTATAGTGTGCACTCATTTTGTTTGACCTTGAGCGTTTTGAGAAATCACAGCATAAAATATGTCTAATTGCTTCCTTAAGTGGTGCCATTTGATACTGGACTCCCCCTATGGTTGCATATCCTTACATGTAAACACGTAATTTCCTCTTGACGGCGGGAGGCTCTCGTCCATGGAACAGTAGGTGTCCGATTCATGAGAAACCTGCTTCATTTGTTTTTCTAAAATGTTGTTTTCACATTTCAGAGCAGATGTTACGTTTTTTGTCGTTACACTAATGGATCTGGGAGCATGTCTTTGTCTTAATTCAGCGGATGATATTACTACGAGGTGCTCCAAGGAAAATATTACTAAAATGTATGTTCTAAATTAGGGCTGTCACTTTGTGAAAAAATCCTGTTCGATTTTTTTTAGACGTAAGTGTTCATTGAATCGATTGTAAAATCGATTTTCCATGTCTAAAGACGTTTCCATTTTCATCACCAAATACAGGCAAATCCACGGACACCTAACAGGCATTAGGACGAGCGTAAAGAAGAGGGCGCTTGAGACGCACAAGTCAGCAATATTTCTGATGATTTATTGGCGTGAAGTTTCGTGCACAACGACAAACAGGAGCATTAACACCCTCCGACCCGCCAAATGCGGGTAAAAATTAACTTTAGCGGGTAACGCTGTCAAATCACAAGCCAATCTGGCGTGTTTCTATGTTTACTCACTTTCTTTGCTGTGGAAGTTCGTGTAAGCCAAATCTGCGCGGATTTAGCGCAAATATGCAACTCGTGAGTCCTCATGATATATTAAATACAGCGTATAGCGCAGAATCTGCGCATTTCTGGCTTACTTGAACACACACATCACTAAGCTATAACGGCGCACTTGTTCACTTGCATTGAAGTAATAGCGAATATTAAAAAGCATTTGGTTAACAGAAAAGACATTGTTATTTTCCAACATCCTACATGTTCTGTGTACTGTATTGATCTGTCCACCTAAAACACATTTTTGGTAAAAAAAGAAAAAGAAAAAAAGATTTTAAAAAATCGATTAAAAAATCGATTCCGTGTTTTCGTTTTCGATACTTGTGTTGGTTGGTCCGATCGATTGTGCAATCGATTTTCGAACGTAAATTGACAGCCCTATTCTAAATCGTACACTGCATGTTGCACGTCATCGAAGCTCTGAAATCTCATTTACTTCCACATTTAGATTAAAGTGCCCCATTATATTTTTTTCAGATATTACCTTTCATGCTGTGTGAAATATAGTTGTTTGTGAATGGAGAAGTTCTGCAAAGGTCAAAGTGCACAACAAATTAAGTTATTGTCTCCTAAAAAAAAGATTTTCAGAAATTCCTGTCTCACTCTTTGTTACATACGGAACTAAGTGTAACACATTTGCATAAAGCCGGCCTATATACGGTCTTCATTGGCTGCCTGCGAGCAATGTCTACTTTGACCTGCCCTCAAATACTCTAGTTTTAGCTGAGGCCTGGAATAGTTTGGTTCGTGTTGTCAACATGTCGCACAGGAACTGATTAGGAAAAAGCAGACGCTGTTGTTACGGTTTGTATAATTGCGTATGAGGGGCCGAGGAAACCTCCGGAGCTGAAATTCAGATATGGTAATGGATATTTCACTTCTGACACATGCTGTAAACGGTAGACCAATCACAACAGACTGGCCATCTGACCAATCAGAGCAGAGTAGGCTCTCAGAGAGGTGGAAAGGTGGTCCAAAACAAAATTAGGAACCCTAAAAATAGCATAATAGGGGCAGTTTAAAAAAAATCATCATTGACATCAAAAAGCATTTGTTGTCATAGCTAAACATGACGAGTGAGTATGAATATGCGGAATAAAGAATGAAATTTGAAAGCTTAAACTCGGACACAGAAGATAATCAGTGTACAATCGGTTTAGTTTTTTTGTTTCTCACAAAAAACTATCAAATAGGTTCAGATGACTTAGTTGCTTGATGCTTAGTTAGCATAGACTACTTTTAAATTGCGTGTCCTATTTGGAGCTTAATAATGGTGGTCAGTGAACTGTTGTCACTGAAATGCGACAGCTAGGCTTACAACATCCCCTTGTACAATGAAAGAACCGCAGCCAGTCTGCATGTGCCAGATCTTTCTAGCTGACTCAGTGGTTTTGTTTAGCAGTAAGCATTTTAATCGGAAATGGCTACAAGAAAAAAAGACTGTAATGATGACACATTTATTGCTGCTCTTGTATACTCACTGTAGCGCTTGTCAGTTGCACAGCATAGCGTGATTTTAAAATTCCTGCACAGGATGCGAAACCATAATTCCTTCGCTTCACACAGTTAACCTTTAATCAAACAGGATATTTACAAGTGGTTTTCATTGAAACTACTGCCCACATGTGATGCTCAGATAGGAAAGGCATGTTATAGAGAAGCTATGCTTTTCAACATGGCCCTCTATTACTGCACCTTCACAACCTCTTCATGTTTTGCACGATGACAGACAGGAAGCACTCAAGATATCAAAAAAGATGTTGAGGCAGAGCTGTGGAGTGATGATGCAAACTTCATACACGAGGACCTTTTGTTATTACCAGGGAATTTCCTCACAGCTGCTAGAGAGGGACTTTCTTCACAGCTTAGTGAAAGAAAAACAAGACACTCACCTCACTTTGCTCTACAAGTTTTTTTTCTTCCCAAATTGAAATGTTTTGACGGAGATTTTCCTCGTTTTCTGGGTTTCTCGAATCTCGTTCTATGAGCTTGGAGGGGCGTGAAATTTTGATTATAACCTAACCTGCACATAGATGTCTTTCCAAAGCTTTTCTCACTTTTACACCAGACCCTGATCCATAAAATGTTATTATCTTAGCCCAGAACACATCTGACATCCATGGAACTCCCTTAAAGGTGGTTCAAATTCAGTCATGTTTTTTTTTTTTAATTCTACCATCAGATATGGCGATAAGACTTCGTGTTTAGTCATTTAAGACTTTCTAATGGCTCTTAAAGGCATAGGTCAGCCAAAAACTAAAAATTCAACAGTTGAAAATTCTGTGAGGGTTTAATATCTATTTAGTCCAAGTTAGAAACATTTTTAAAAACTACAATTTCAGTCTGTTCCTTACAGGGACAGATGTCAGAAATGTATTTTACTGTTGGTGAAGGTGATAGTTTTGATAGAAGGTGATAGTTCACCAGGTATGTAAAACCTTTAGAATTGTCAGGGTTATGTTCAATTCTGTTTAGTTTCACTGAGTTTGGTTTCGTTTTCAGTCAGTAACGTTCCTGTTTTGCCTGTGTTCTGTTTTCCTAGTTAGTTTCCTTGGTTATTAATTTACGCTCCTCTTCTGCTTTCCGTTGATTACTGTCTGTTTATATTTAAAGCCCTCAGTTCATTGTTCCGTGTCGTTTCAGGTCTATGCGGTTTGCGTTTTCTCCTGTGTTTTCATTGTATTGTTTATTATTCTGAATAAAAGACTTTGTTTGCTGAACTCTATCGTCGAGCGTGCTACAGACCCATATCGTTAGTTACAAGAATATTATGAATCTTGAAATCCGGAGATTTCCCCTTAGTTAGAGAAAAAGAAAGAAGAAGAATAGACACAGAACTCTCTGTGAACTGAGAACCAGTGATCCTGATTCTCATATCAAGTCAGCAGGTTGTGGGAAGTGATATGCGTGTATATGGAATTGAGAGAGGGATGGCTGCCAGGAGGAATCCGAGAACAATAGTTGCTGAAATGTAAGACATCCTCTTCTGCAAAAAAGACCACACCTCTGGTGGGAAAGATGCTCAGGTCAGCAGCGCTCACACACATTTACCAGTCAAACCTGTCAGGATCCAGTGTGTCCTTGGATAAAAATACTTAAGTCACAGAGGTTGTGGAACACGTCAACGGATGTCCTCACGCAAACCAGAGATCTTGGGTGTTGCTTCCACTTTGTGAAACAGGCTCTGATAACAAAATACAAGGCAATTAACTTCCATCTGGTGTTTTGTTGTGATTTATTGCATAGCACTTCCTGTTGTTCTGGAAGTAATCGTTCTTGACGCATGGCCCCAAATTGATCTCATATGACTTTTTTCATTGACAATTTAGGGATTCTCATTCATTGCAAAAGGCTTTCTTTTTCAAAGTCATTATGGGCATATAGTGTCATATTTCTCTGCCTTACTATATAGCCTACCACATCACCCGTGTTTAAGAGTAGTTAAAAAGTGGCTCGTCATATTAACGGGATGGTTCGTCCAAAAAAAAAGTTCTGTTATCATTTACTCACCATCATATGACATCCTGTCTTCAGATGAACACAAAAGGACATGTTGTAGGCAAGCTGAATATTCAAAGTTACAGATAGGACTAAAAAGCATAATAAAGTAATCCATATGATCAGTGTATTTTATGGCAAGTCTTCCGAAGCCATACTATATAGTTGAGGATCAGGTGAAATTTAAGTTTTAAATATATCAAAATATATCTGAAAATGTACTTCAAGGGCAAGAAAATACATTTTCAATTCCAAAATATATTTTGGGTGAATGCAAAATCTTATTTTTAAATGATATAGCCTAAATGTATTTAGATTTGAAGATTTATTCAAAAATGTCTCCAAAATACATTATGAATGTAACAATGTTCAGGGAAGAAGGAGGCGGGAACCCGCGAACAATCAAATGAACTTTATTAAAATAAAACAAATAAACCAAAATACCGCCAGCAGCCCCTCGCGTACGACTGCTGGCTAAAATAAAATACAAATACAAAAACTAAAACACAGGCCTGTTCCTCTCTCGATCATCAACGTCGTCGCTCCTCCTTTATGCTTCCGCTCCTCCGTGAGAGATGCGAGACCGGTGTGCTTCACAGGTGTTGCTCATTAGCAATCGCACCACTGGCCTCGCACCGTTCTCTCACGTCCCTCGGCCGTCCTGTTCGCCACAATGAAATATTAGTAATAAATAAAAGTAATTGAAAATATATTTTTGCAAATCCATTTTTAAATGATATATTAGCAATATTGCCATTTTTTGTATATTTTAAAATATATCTGAAAAAAAAAGGCCTATATATATATATATTTTTTTTTTTTACTTAAGTTCATGTACCGGTAATATTATTCTTTTTTACAGTTAACATCTCCTTTTTTGCTTCAGGACAGATTGAAAATGGGTTTGAAACTACATGATGCAGTAAATGATGACAGAAATTAATTTTCAGGTGAACTGTTCCTTAATCCTGATCTTTCACTTTTTGGTAAACCATTCCAAAACTTACAACAAGTGGATGAAGGATAAATAGCTTAGTGGTTAAAAATGTGGGTTGGTGACCCAAAGGTTGTAGGTTCAAACTCCAAAAGCGGTAATTCATTAGCTGCCACTGTTGTGCCCTTGAGCAAAGTAGGCTACTTAATTTTGGGTCGCTCCAGATGGATGTAGTAAAAATGAATTGTATACTGAAACCTTAAGAAACCACAATATGCAAAATCAGTGTGGCAACACACAGTGTTTTATTTCTATTCAATCGCACCATTGTAGTTGCTCCTCTTAACTGCACACCATCGATTTCCCCTAGACTTCCTTTCTCGAGTGATGATGTCAGCAGACCTCCCTGGTTGCCTCATTGTTTATGAGTGGTGGAAATCTTATGCTGCCCATTGACGAAGGTCAAACAAAGGACAGGGTCTGTTTATTTTCCTTCCAGTCAGCCTCTCCACATCATCTCAAGAAGCATGGAAGGCACTCGCCCGCTGGGATAGTCGAGAGTGATGCCTTGCTCTCGGCAGCCATATGTGGAAAAGGCATTTCAAGCATTTGATATATAGTTGGCTGTAATAATTTTTGATAAATCTATTTCTGCACAAAACTAACAGTCAATTATCAATGCTCTGGACAAACCAGAAGTGTCCATAAAATGGTGTCTTATTTCCATTTACTGTGTGTGTGCATGCAACAAATCGTGGGCTGTGCATAGTGTCAGATTCATTGCTATGGTCAGAATCATGATGAATGGAAGGTTTAGCACAATGCCCACTGAAGCCTCAATCAAAAGCAGCTTTGTCCACAAGTGGCTACATATGAAAGCAGACGCAGTTTTATGAGTGTCTTTGTTTAAAGGGATAGTTTACCCCCAAAAAAATCACCAAACAGTTTCAGGTTCCCACTGACTTCCATTGTTTGGGAAAAAAATACTATGGAAGTCAATGGGAACTTGAAACTGTTTGGTTACCAATATTCTTCAAGATATCTTCACTTATGAAAGTTATACAGGTTTAGAACAACATGAGGGAGAGTAAATGACTGAAAATGAATGAGTTTTAATTTTTGGGTGAATTATCTCTTTAAGGATGTCTACTCACTAAAGAAAGCTCTGATGCAGTGTTTGACATAATTCTGTTTGCAGAAAGAGAAGGAAAATCTTTCTCACTGTGACCTGAAATCTCAAGTAAACTTTAAACTGAGTTGACTATTTCCCAATATAGGCTTTTGTTCTTTTGGTAGCACAGCTTTTGCATTTTTTTTTTTTTTTTTTACATCCAGCTCTCATCACATCAGTTGTATAAGTGGTGTAACGTTATACCTGAGATGTTAAGGCCTTTACCAGAAACGGGTTGGAGAGTCACATCTGAAGAATAACTCTACAGCAGACATTGGATTTGCACTCTGTTCTAGTGTGGAGTGTGTGTCTGAGGCACTGCTCTGTCAAAGCTATAGGAAAAAAAAAACAAGACTCAGACGTCAAGAGATCTATTTTGACAACAGCAGCCGCTTCTCAACTCCCTGTCTGAGTTTGACATACTGCAACGGACTTAATATAACCACCCATCATTCCATAAGGCAAACATTTTTTTTTCTGGCCCAGAAATATTCTTAAATACATTTTAACATATTTTTATGACATATTTAGCATATATATATATATATATATATATATGGGTGTTTCTGCAACTACGGGCACTTTTGACTATCCCAATTTAAAAAAAAAATCAACCTCTATGAATTTCAAATTTAACCATCACAGTATGTAATACATATAAAAATGTACACAAAATAGAATGTAGTCGTTAAGATTTTAATCTGTTGATTTTTTATAATTTTCGGGTCATCTTTTTAAAAAGTGTCCTTACCGCAACTTTACAATAACGTTCATTTTATACATTTTCTTTAGTAATTTCTATAAAAAAATTATATATTTAAATAGCTTTTTTTCAAATTTGATACAGTTTTGTAAATACTATAATAAAAAAAAAAATACAAAATAGGGAATTTCATGTTTTTTCTATGCCATGTAAAAAATGTACAGTAACCTTAGATGTCAATTGTTTCCATACACACAAAAGACGACATATTTAACTTTTTTATGACAGATGTTGCAATTTTAATGTGTTAATCATCTCAACTTAAGTGTAAAATTATTTTTTTGCAAATGAAAATGTGAAAAAAAAAAAGAAAATAGAGCAGTGCTGCGGTAATGACATCTTGTGTCGGTAAGGACACAATGTTAAACTGCCATGAAATCAAAAACAGGCTACTGTAAAAAACAAAAAACAAAACAAAAGAAACGTGCTACAGAAAACAAAAGGTATTGCATGTGTAAAAGATAGTAACAGTTTTGCAGTAAATAACTATTTTAATTAACTCTTACTCTTTTAACTGCTTCAAAAATATTGTCTCCTAAAGTTGATGATTCATGTTTATATATATACTAACATATATACTAATATATGCTTCAGTACTAATAATATACTGAATATTAGTAATTTAATATACAGTAAACCTTAAATTTGTCTCTACCGCAACACCTAAATTTGCTGCGGTAAAGACATGTTGCGGAAATGACATTTTTGCTAATATTTTAGCTAATTGGCAGCTAGCAAGGCCTACCACATTAGTTTTGACTCTTAGCATCTTAATATACATGAATTCAACAGTAATATACATTTATTTTTAAAATGTAGTTCAAAATACACAATTATTAAGCTGAATGGTAAGGACGCACAATAAATACTAGAGCAGAAAAGATGATGTTTACCGTATTTTTTTGGTATCTTGTCAGTGAGGTAGTGTGGTGGCCCAGTCTGTCAGCAATGTGCTCAAGTGATCATTTCTGTTTCCATAGAAACTAGACTTGTTTGGGTTCGATAAAACTTCATAATAAAAGCTTTTTTTAATTGTTGCGGTAAGGACTCAAAAGTGTGGGACAGGCACATTTAGTTAAAAAAATCATAAAAATGATCAGTAAATAATACAAAGAATTTTAAGGTGCTGTAAATGAATCTGTATATATTAAACAATTCCATTTGAAATAATGTCAAATTGTAAATAAATTAGCTTATTTTATGTATCTCAACATTGAGACCACAGGTGTGGGACATTAACAAAAATGGTGTTTTGAGCTATAACTGCTTCATAATATTATATGTAATCACATTAATCAGTAATTATATTTTTGTCAAGGTGTAATGGCACTGTGGATATATTTATGAAACATCAAATGACAAATTTGAACATAAATCAAAAATTTCACTGCTGGGACTGTGCCCGTAGTTGCAGAAACACCCATATATATATAGGCCCTATATATATAATTGCATATATATATGTGTGTATATGTATATATATATATATTAGGGGTGTGACGGTTATTATATAACCGTGAGACCGACGGTTATAGTTGAACACCGTCATTAGAACTCTATAACCGCCAAAACCGTGTTATTAAAATATTTTTCATAGAGAATGTTTAAATACTAATATCAGCTTACGAGGGAAACGGAGGCGGAGTTAGTGGTGGTGCTTCTGCTACTGCTATCTCTGCCCCTTTACCGATCAGAGCGCGCGCTGACACGGAGTAAAGCCTTGATTATACACGACGCGTCCGTTTCAAGAGCGGACCATAGGTGCGCAAGGTGCGCGCGGCAAAAATGACGCGTTGGGTGAGCAAGACCCCATTTCGCATTGCTGTGTGCACAGCTTTTTTTTGTAACAGCGCGCGCGGCGCCGCATCCGAGGATGAACGACTTCAAGCCGAATCTGCCCAAGCATGTATCACCGCACCGGCACGTCTAAATTGCAGTTCATGCAAAGTTTTTTTTTTTTTTTTGTTAAGGTTTTGTTTACTGTGTGTGATTTATTTAAAACAAAGCACGTTCATTGTAAAGTTGTTTTGTTTGTTAAGGATTTGTTTACTGTGTGTGATTAATTTAATGGAAAGCACTTTCACTCTTCTAGTCGTCTTGCTGTTCATTTTAAATAAACGTAGAGCAAGTAGATCAGTGTCTGCTCCTTTATTCAAACTGAGTTGTCACGTCGCAGTACACGAGATCCAGGGGGCGGAGTTGGATCCAGATCTAAGGGGCGGAGATGGGTAGGATTAGGGATGGGGTTAGGGATCAGGGGGCGGAGATGGGTAGGATTAGGGATGGGGTTAGGGATCAGGGGGCGGAGATGGGTATATGTAAGGTGGGAGGAGTTGGACCTGGATCCAACTCCTCCCCCTGGATTTCATGTTCTGCAGTGAGGACCATCTCAAGTTGCTGGATATTGGCAGGAACTGGAACACGCTGTCGTATACGCCGATCCAGAGCATCCCAAACATGCTCAATGGGTGACATGTCCGGTGAGTATGCTGGCCATGCAATAACTGGGATGTTTTCAGCTTCCAGGAATTGTGTATAGATCCTTGCAACATGGGGCGGTGCATTATAATGCTGCAATATGAGGTGATGGTCGTGGATGTATGGCACAACAATGGGCCCCAGGATCTCGTCACGGTATCTCTGTGCATTCAAAATGCCATCAATAAAATGCACGTGTGTTCGTTGTCAATAACATACGCCTGATCATAACCCCACCGCCACCATGGGCCACTCGATCCACAACGTTGACATCAGCAAACCGCTCACCCACACGACGCCATACACGCTGTCTACCATCTGCCCTGTACAGTGAAAACCAGGATTCATCCATGAAGAGAACACCTCTCCAAAGTGCCAGACGCAATCGAATGTGAGCATTTGCCCACTCAAGTCAGTTACGACGACAAACTGCAGTCAGGTCGAGACCCCGATGAGGACGACGGGCATGCAGATGAGTTTCCCTGAGACGGTTTCTGACAGTTTGTGCAGAAATTATTTGGTTATGCAAACCGATTGTTGCAGCAGCTGTCCGGGGGGCTGATCTCAGACGATATTGGAGGTGAAGATGCTGGATGTGGAGGTCCTGGGCTGGTGTGGTTACATGTGGTCTGCGGTTGTGAGGGCGGATGGTAGAGAAATGAACATTCAATTCACGGGTAACAGCTCTGGTGGACATTCCTGCAGTCAGCATGCTAATTGCACGCTCCCTCAAAACTTGCGACATCTCCTCAGGTTATCCTCAAGGCTCATGCCTCGGTCCTGTTTTATTCTCCCTGTATATGCTCCCCCTTGGATCAATCTGTCAAAAATACAATGTATCTTATCATTGTTAAGTTGATGATATCCAGTTATATGTGCCCATGAAATGCAGTGTTGACTCCAACACTACTGTTAAGTCCGAGTGTTTGAATGAGATAAGAGCATGGTTGGCTGATAATTTTCTGCAGCTCAATGAGTCAAAATCGGAAGGCTGATTTTTGGTCCACCTAAGTTAGCTAAACAGCTTACCTTACATCTTGATCCCTTAGCCATTAAGGTGAATACCCAAGCAAGGAACCTTGGTGTAATTTTTGATTCAGAGCTGAAATTTGAGCTTTTATCAGCTGCGGAGCATTGTCAAATTAAAGAGTATATTTTGTCATTTAAGGACATGGAAACTGTCATTCATGCTTTTATTTCATCCAGATTGGATTACTGCAACTCATTATATTTAGGACTGTCTAGGAAAGTGTCATCAAGGCTGCAACTGGTGCAAAATGCAGCAGCCAGACTATTGACTGGCACACGTAAATGGTCTAGGATTTCTCCGGTATTGGCCTCTTTGCACTGGCTTCCAGTTGAATTTAGAATCCAATATAAAGTTCTGTCCATGGTTTTCAAAGGTCTGCATGGACTGGCTCCGGAATATGTAGCACGTCTGATACAGAGACAGCATCACTTTTCTTCTCAACCACTTAGATCATCTCAGAGCTTGCTCCTACATGTCCCCAAAGCAAGGTTAAAAACAAAGGGAGACCGTGCATTCTCTGTGGCAGCCGGGCATCTTTGGAACAGTCTTCCTTTGCATATCAGATCCTGTGACTCGCTAGAATGTTTTAATTCTTTACTGAAAACACACATATACGCTGTGGCCTACAATGGCCCTGAGACTTCAGGATACTGATCAGGGTTGGATATTAACCCAGTGTTTTGTGTGAGTACTGTCTGAGTGTTTGAGTAATTTTTTTATCTGTACAGCACTTTGGCCAACTAGTGTTGTTTTTAAATGTGTTTTAACAAATAAAAGTTGATTGATTGATTAAAATGTATTACAAAATGTACTTAAAGAGGCAATACATTTCCAATGTGAAAATACATATTGGCATATATATTATTCATATTACTTTCTTATGAAATTAGCTTTGTTCAGTTCTCTGTGTTCCTGGTTCTTGCATCTATTTCCTGCCTTCCTTAGTTGGCTTATGCTGCGTCCGTTTTATAGTTTTCATTTGGTTTAAACTTACTTCACGACAGTTAAAAAGTACATTCTATATGAATGTGTGTAGTATGAATGAAATTCGGTCATACTACAATGTCATTATCATGTGACCTATGGTGTCAGTTGCCTCACTTCACCTCCATTCACAAATCACAAATGGCCTCATGGGACAGTAAATTGTCCATCCAATTTGGACATACTACTCGGATCATTTACTGATTTTTCGCCTTCTATGGAAATATAACTTGGCACCATCTAGTTTGAAGGCGAGAGAGAGAGAGGAGAGAGAGAGAGAGAGAGGAGAGAGAGAGAGAGAGAGATGAGAGAGAGAGAGAGGATGAGAGAGAGAGAGAGAGGAGAGGAGAGGAGGATGAGAGAGAGAGAGAGAGAGAGAGAGAGAGAGAGAGAGAGAGAGAGAGAGAGAGAGAGAGAGAGAGAGAGAGAGAGAGGAGGAGAGAGAGAGAGAGAGAGAGAGTGAGAGAGAGAGAGAGGAGAGAGAGGAAGAGAGAGAGAGAGAGAGAGAGAGAGAGATTACAGGGAATAACACACAGTATTAAACCCCTTCTGAGATCATGTAAAGAAACAGGAGGTGGGCATTGTAGGTAAGAGAGTTGTATGGGTGGAGAAGAGGGAGAATGGAGGCAGTGGGGTTTAAATCTCCTCACCAGAAAAGGAGATTAACACTGGCAGAGTCTTGCTGTCAATGCGGAGAGAGAAAATAAAGAGTTCCCCACTTTTGGCTGAACTTCATTCCATTGTGCGGTTTCAGATTTTCCCAGAGCATATTTCCACCTAGGGATATGGACAGACAGGGTATAGTCCGAGGATTTGTAGTACTAAAATGTTTCATGTATAATGTCTGTTTGCCGTTAAAGTTCATGTTTTCTATTTGAATACATTTTAAAATGTTATTTATTCCGGTGATGTAAGTTGATTTTTCAGCATCATTACTCCAGACTTCAGTGTCACATGATCCTTCAGAAATCAGCCTAATATCTTGATTTGATGCTCAAATAACATTTCTGATTATTTTCATTATCAATGTTAAAAACAGTCGTGCTGCTTAATATTTTTATGGAAACGGTGATACTTTTTTCAGGATTCTTTGATGCATAAAGTTTAAAAAGAACAACATTTATTTTAGTTGTAATTAACTAATCTTACTGACCCCAAACTTTTGAACTGTAGTGTGTATATGTTTATGTAACCCACAATGGTCATAGAACTACTTCTAGTCGCAATTAAAATGTTTTATGGCCTTTTCAAAATGAGATCATGAAGTGATAGTTTGCATACAACTCAGCGAATCTTCTATCTGCAAATCTGATACGGGAAAGCTCTGGCACTGTGTTCCTTATGTTTATACTGAATAGATGGAAATCATCGCCATTCAGCAGAGACCGTCCACAATGTTAAAATGCATGGGTGCAAAGCAATGTTCAATTGAATTTATTGTTATCAAATGTCATTATATTTTTTGTGTAATGTTTTTTTATTGCGATTAATATCACTTTCACTACAGTTTCATAATGTACTGTACAGCATCCCCATAGAAAAGAGCGAAATTGAGCTTACAAATATATTATATTTATGAGCAGATTAACTTTATGGCCAAAGATTTCAAATCTGTCTACTAAAGCTATTTACTGCTCGGTTGTTTGCCAATTAATCCGTTTCGTCAGCACTTAAGAACAGTCCTTTTAACTTCCATAATAAGTAGTGTACTGGACATCTGGAGGATTATCTGCCTCTTTATGAGATGGTGTCTTTCAAGTTTTATACACATCCGTGTAAAGCTTACATCAGAGTGTGAAGTGTTGTGAGTGTTTCCGTCTGCATTGGTTTACAAACGGAAAACTGCGCTATGACACTCAAAACACTATGAAGCTCCTTTTGCTAATATTTAGTGAAGCTGCCCAATTTAGACTGTCACTGTAGAAAAGGTCTGTTTACATGTTGTACAGGGACAAATTGTTGTCTTGAAATTCAACATGTGGACAATGGTACAAAACGAGTTCATAAGCAGCCATTACTCAAGTCTTCAGCATCACACATAAAATGTTTAACAAAAAAAAAAACTAATGCTGTATAACATATCCATTTCATTGAGAATAAGCAATCCCAAGATGCATTGCAAGAAGCTCCGTGAAAGAATTTTTGATTTGTAAATATACTAACTTTTTTTTGCACTGAAGATTTTTTATTTTGGTTTTATATAAAATGCTTTTATATGCTGAGGTATCAAGTCATTAGCACGCCAAACTACAGAAGCATAGGCTACAACATTTAATAGAGACCCTTTGGGATGCTAATCATTCTCTTAACTAGTGTCAACATGCAGCGTTGGAATCAGAAATGTTTGGTTAAAGCAGAGTGAGGAGTGGGAAGTTTGTGCGAAGTGGGAATCTCCACATCCGGGTTCTACAACAGCCAGCTGATGTTATTGGTTTGCAGCTGCTTTGTCTGGAGAGGCACTAAAGTAGCTATAAACATGGACTAAAAGAGCTTAAAGAGGACAGCAGTTAAGCTGGGTTTATTGAGGTTGTAAGACAGACCCCTCATGTCCATTAGCAACAGTATGACTCAAACAAAGACCATGGGATGTACTTGTCCAGTCTTATATTTCCAGTAATGGAGGTGTAGCCCATTTTCTTCATGGGTGGAAGTCACTGGTGAATTGACTCTGACCACTCTACCAAGTAAAAGACCATTTTAAAACAAAACATCTGTAATTTCCTGTATGCACTCAGTAGAGAATGTTTTTGTGCTGTATGAAGGTAATGAATGCCTAAAAGATTTGCATGCGCAGGGTAAGATTTGTGAAAGTGTACATACGATTTCAAGCGTGAATTAAATTTAGATTTGCAGCATTTTACTGTTATTCGTAAGTGTAATTCATGTATTGTGAAACTGCAGTTCCCTTTCGTAGTCACTCCGAGTTACGTCGGATGACGTAGAATGGGGGTTTCGCTTAGAAAGCCTATCATCTTCGAGTATTATAAAACGAGCCAATGGTGATGAAATGCCATGGGTCTGCGGAATTTGCATAGCGTATCTCCGCCCCCCCCGCGTGGGTATATAAGGAGAGATGCCGGCAAAGGCTGTCATGTTTTCGCTTCGGAGCCAAGAGCATCTCTTCACTCCACAAGCCAAAATCCTGAGTTTCGATTGCGGCACCACAAGGCGGGCAAGAGTCATCGGGAAGTGACGATGCGGCTGCGTTGCCTCCCTCGGGAGTGCCAGCGTTGCCCGTATCAGATCCCGAGATGACGGCTGGGCTTTCCCGGGCCGCCGCGAGCATCGGGCTGGAGTGGAACCCTCCGCCCTGTCCCGAGCACTCGCGGTTGGATGATTGGTTTTTGGGGGCGGCTGCTGGTTCACGCCCGCAGCCAACCCCAATACCATTCTACCCGGAGGTGCATGAGGAGCTGTTGAAGTCCTGGAAGGCCCCGTTGACTTCCCATGACCGCTCGACAGCTTTCTCCGCCTTTCCTCCCCTCGATGGGGCTGTCGCCCATGGGTACAATGGGGTTCCTCCGGTTGAACACTCTGTTGCGATGCAACTGTGTCCTCAGAGCGCTTCTTCTCGGGGCAATCCTAAGCACCCGCCAAGGCCTGTAGATTTTCGTCTACCCTGGTGGCGAAGTCTTACAGAGCTGCAGGACAGGCCGCCGCCTTACTGCATGTGATGAGCACCTTGCAGGTCTACCAGGCCCAGCTACTCAGAGACATGCACGAGGGCGGGACTGACCCCGGGCTCTTTGATGAGCTGCGTGCCTCCACCGACCTCGCTCTCCGAGCGATGAAGGTGGCCGCACGCTCCCTGGGTCAGGTGATGGCCACCTCTGTGGTCCAGGAGCATCACATGTGGCTGAACCTGGCCGATATGTGGGACGCCTAGCGGACTCGTCTGCACGACGCCCCCTTATCCCAGGCCGGCCTCTTCGGCGGAGCGGTTGAGGACTTCGCCCAGCAGTTCTCGACCGCACAGAAGCAGTCTGAGGCGATCAAACATATTCTGCCCCTACGGCCCGCTGCTGCCTCCACCCAGCCGACGGTTCAGACGGCTCAGCCTGCTCGCCGCCGAGGGTGCCCTCTTGTGGCTCCCGCCCCTCCTGCACGGCCCCAGCAGCAGCCTTCACCCGGCCCGCGTCGTGGAGGAAGCCGCAGGAAGGCGCCACAGCCCTCTCCAGCCCCGCGCCCTGCTAAACGCCAGGCTAAGCGGCGCTCCTGAAACGGGCTGGTCAGTGATGGTGTCGGTTTTTTCCCAGGAGGCGGTTGCAGGCCCCCTCCTTCCCCCGGTGGAGGGCCGGGGGAGAATCTTTTGTTCTCCACTCCCCGCTGCTCACCCACGGGTGGGCAGCACCCTATTGTGGTTAACGAAAGAACCGATATATCCATCACTGAGCACACAGAGCCGGATGACAGTGCGCGACGCCCCCGGGCCTCTCCGCTCTCGTCCCCCTCTGTCACAGAGGGCGCGGATGACAGTGCGTGCCGTCTCCGGACCTCACCACTCTCGTCCCCCTCTGTCGCTAGACCCCTGGCAGAGCAGACCCCCGTGGAACGCTGGTCCTTCCCTGGTCTCCTCTGTCAGGACGCGGAGCATGACCGCGCCCCCGCACCGGGCCGCTATGCCACCCACGCCTGGGCCGGTCACTCCGCTTTGCTGCCCCTCCGGGGGGACGTCTGTGGTTCGCATGACCCCGCTGGTTCAGTTTTTGGGAGCTTGGCTAGAGCTTCCCAACCTGTCCCGTTGGGTGGCCCGAACTATCAGCCTCGGCTATGCGATTCAGTTCGCACGGTCTCCTCCCCGCTTCAGTGGAGTCCGCTTCACTGTGGTCGGTGGCAATGCCCCTATCATGAGAGCGGAGGTTGCCACCCTGCTGGCGAAGGGTGCAATCGAGACTGTCCCTCCAGCCGAGATGAAGTCAGGGTTTTACGGCCCTTACTTCATTGTCCCCAAGAAAACCGGTGGGTTACGGCCGATTCTGGACCTGCGCGTCTTGAACCGCTCCCTTCACAGGCTGCCGTTCAAGATGCTCACGGCCAAACGCATTTTCGAATGTGTTCGGCCCCAGGATTGGTTTGCAGCGATAGACCTGAAGGACGCCTACTTTCATGTCTCCATTTTACCTCGACACAGACCGTTTCTTTGGTTTGCTTTCGAGGGGCAGGCATACCAGTACGCGGTTCTCCCATTCGGGCTGGCTCTGTCTCCTCGCGTCTTTACGAAGATCGTTGAGGCAGCCCTTGTTCCCCTACGCGAACACGGGGTTCGCATCCTGAATTATCTCGACGACTGGCTAATATTAGCTCACTCTCGAGATCAGGTTTGCAAACAACTCCGGCACCTAGCCCGTCTGGGCCTTCGTGTCAACTTGGAGAAGAGCAAACTCTGCCCCGTGCAGAGGATCTCTTTTCCCAGTATGGAGATCGACTCGGTCGCCATGTTCTTCGACAGTTCGCAGGCAAGAGTGCGGTCCCACTGAAATTGTTTCAGAGGCTCCTGGGGCATATGGCATCTGCAGCCGCGGCAACGCCACTCAGATTGCTTCATATGAGACCGCTTCAGCTTTGGCTTCGCGATCGAGTCCCGAGGTGGGCATGGCATCATGGCACGTTCCGAGTCCCCGTGACTCCAACCTGTCGTCAGGCCTTCACCCCGTGGAGGAACCTCAGTTTTCTATGGGCCGGAGTTCCCCTAGAACGAGTTTCCAGGCATGTTGTCGTCTCCACAGATGCCTCGTCCATGGGCTAGGACGCCATGTGCAACGGACATGCTGCCGCGGGCTCCTGGACAGGACCCTAGCGCCTTCTGCATGAGTTGCTGGCAGTACGCCTTGCCCTGCACCGTTTTCGAACGTTTGCTTAAGGGTCAACACGTACTAGTCCGTTCAGACAATACCACGACAGTAGCGTACATCAACCGTCAAGGTGGTCTACGCTCCCGCCGTATGTCACAACTCGCACTCCACCTCCTCTTATTGAGTCTGAAGCACCTCAGGTCCCTTCGTGCTATTTACATTCCGGGAGATCGGAACTTTGCAGCCGACGAGCTGTCACGGTTTCGGGCCATCTCCGGCGAATGGCGACTACATCCCCAGTTGGTTCAGCTGATTTGGGACCAGTTCGGGGACGCACAGGTAGACCTGTTTGCCTCCCACGACTCATCCCACTGCGCCCTGTATTACTCCCTGACCAAGGGCACCCTCAGCACGGATGCACTGGCGCACAGCTGGCCGCGGGGCCTCCGCTTATATGCATTTCCCCCAGTGAGCCTTCTCGGACGGACCCTGTGCAAGATCAAGGAGGACGTGGAGCAGGTCCATTCTGGTTGTGCCTTACTGGCCCACCCGGACCTGGTTCTCCGAACTGATACTCCTCGCGACAGCACCTCCTTGGCCAATTCCTCTGAGGAAGGACGTCCTTTCTCAGAGAAGGGGCACCCTATGGCACCCTCGTCCCGATCTTTGGAACCTCCACGTGTGGCTCCTGGACGGGACGAGGCAGGTTTGAGTACCCCTCACTTCCGCTAGAGCATTCCGCTAGAGCATCGTCCACGAGACATGTCTAGTGGTAGCGTTGAAGTGGAACCTCTTCATCAACTGGTGCTCTTCTCACAGAGAAGACCCCAGGAGATGCCCGATCAGTATCGTGCTTTCCTTCCTGCAAGACGGGTTGGAGCGAAGGCTGTCTCCCTCCACCCTGAAGGTGTATGTGGCTGCCATCGCCGCATATCATGAAGCAGTTGAAGGTAAGTCACTTGGAAAGCACGATCTGATCATCAGGTTTCTGAGAGGAGCGATGAGATTGTATCCTCTTCGCCCTCCTCTCGTTTCCTCTTGGGACCTCTCAGTGGTCTTAAATGCCCTGCAGTGGGCTCCCTTTGAGCCTCTGCAATCAGTTGAGCTTAAATATCGGTCTCTTAAGATGGCACTCCTGGTTGCACTGGCCTCTATCAAGAGGGTAGGGGACCTGCACGCATTCTCCGTTGACGAAGCGTGCCTGGAGTTCGGGCCGGGTTACTCTCACGTGATCCTGAGACCCCGGCCTGGATATGTGCCCAAGGTTCCTACCACTCCCTTCCGGGACCAGGTGGTGAACCTGCAAGCGCTGCCCTTGGAGGAGGCAGACCCAGCCTTGGCACTGCTCTGTCCAGTACGCGCACTCCGTGCTTACGTAGACAGAACGCAGTGTTTCAGGACCTCAGACCAGCTCTTTGTCTGTTATGGTGGGAGACTGAAGGCAAAGGCTCTCTCAAAGCAGAGGTTTGGCTTACCAGCAGCAAGGTCGACCGTGCCCCCTTGGTGTGACAGCACACTCCACTCGGAGTGTGGCTTCCTCTTGGGCCTTAGCGCATGGCGCCTCGCTGGCAGACATCTGCAGAGCTGCAGGCTGGGCGACACCCAACACTTTCGCCAGATTCTATAATCTCCGAGTGGAACCTGTGTCCTCTCGTGTACACGCTTCAACCAGCTAGTACTGGACCCGCTCAGGTGTCTTCGCTTGCTCGCCATTCCACTCCACGGACTAGATACGTGCGATATTCTCCTCAGGTGAGCCTTCCTCTTAAAGCCCTGAGTTCCTCCAGCACTGTTGATGCTGGCGCCAGTGTCTATTGCCTGTGCGTCGGCTAGGTGCCTCCGTGTGCATGGTTCCTCCTCTGAGTAACCCCCACATGTGTATTTCCACTGTAAGCCTCCTTGAGCATGTGTCTTTCCCTTGGCAAGCCCCTTGCCACTCCTGGAGTTGAAAGTTGCCACCCCTCGGGCTGGTCACTCCAGTGTTCCTCCATATGTAGCCCCCTAACGGGCCATATGTGTATTCCTAAGTCCTTCTTACGGGTAGGCATACTGCGACGTTACGTCTCCCTGCCACTTCCGCTGTACCGCTGGGTAGACGCCTGAGTTCAGTCTCTACATGACTGCCTTTGCCGGCGTCTCTCCTTATATACCCACGCGGTGGGGCGGAGATACGCTATGCAAATTCCGCAGACCCATGGCATTTCATCGCCATTGGCTCGTTTTATAATACTCGAAGATGATAGGCTTTCTAAGCGAAACCCCCATTCTACGTCATCCGATGTAACGTCTCCGTTCCCTACTCAGGGAACGAGGGTTACATACGTAACCGAGACGTTTCATGCTAACTCAAACTAAAAATGACCTGTATTCTTCTGACTTTCATTTTTCCGCACTTACTCTTTTGGCATGCTTTTTTTTTGTTTTTTTTTGTGTTGAACACAAAAGAAGATATTCTAAAGAATGTTGGTAATCAAACAGTTGACGCAGCCATTGCCTTCCATAGGGAAGAAAAACAATATGAAAGTCAATGGATACCGTCAACTGTCTGATTACCAAAATTCTTTAAAATATCTTCATTTGTGTTCAACAGAAGAAAGAAACTCATACAGGTTTGAGAATGAGTAAGTGATGACAAAATTTTCATTTTTGGGTGAACTGTCCTTTTAAGTCAAGCCTCAGTAAACAACATGCTAGAATTTTATAGACAGATCATGATGTCTATACATTTTTTCCCCTTTGCGTGAATTTGAGTTTATAGTGACGTAGCAACTCTTAACGTAGCGTTTTAGATGTTTATCAATTTGTTTGTTTTTATTTTGCATGAAAATGTTGTGGTATAGGCCTACATACAGTATGACTTTTGTCTTTAAAATCCTATAAGCCAGAATCCCGAATATAAAATAAAATGCTAGCATTTTAGAAACCGATCATGATATTTCTAGTTGTTTTGTCTCACTTTTGAGTGAAAATGTTAACGTATACACAGTGGCATTTAGTTGAAACACCCAAACTCATATTTTTTTCACAAGCTTTGAAGAATGTATGGGTTTTCCCTGTGGCTGAGTGTTGTTTGCCAATGGGTATGAGTATACTTGCATATTTCCGCTGTTATTTAAACACAAGCGCTGGTGTGTATGTCAGTGTTATGATCTGAACCATGTGGGGAACGTAGCCAAGGATATTGTGGGGAGAAAGAGAGCTGAAAATGACAAAAACACTGGTAGAGGCAAACCAACATACAGAGTCAAAACAGCTGAGAGGATGGTGTGGCTGATTGAGATGGGATTGTCTGAACCACAGATTGACGGCAATAGTTTATATCGTCCGTCGACCGATCAGAACTGGCCTTTTTTTGGAATGATTAACGCGAGTCTCAGACCTCGTGGTCATGCCGCGCTGTGAGATTTGTAAGGTCACTTCCTTCAGAAAAGCCAGAGGAGTCACTGTCTGACCAAACGCTGCCATCAATTATCGGCTTCTGCGCGTGTATGTGCGGTAAAAGTGCATAACCTTGGGAAAAGTGGCTGATGTCATGGAGTGCAATCTTGAAATGCTCAGCAGTTATGTGAATTTACTGCCAGTTGACTCGTCTAAACATGTTTCTAATAAACCACGACCTGCCACAATTGCCGTCGTAAAAGTTGTCATGTCACTTTGCCCCTCTTTCGAATGTGAAAAGGTTAGCGGTCCTCTATAAAACTGGTAGTGGTCATGTCAGTCTCTTGTCCATTAGTAACCATAAAGAAACCTGAGACCAAAGGAATTGCATGAATGGCACTTTTTTTGTTACCTTGATAAATGATTTTCTAAATGAAAAAGTTAAAACTGGAGACTCACACCCGCAAGCTGAACAAAATGATGGTTTTAGTAGTTCTCTTAGAACTAGAATTCACAGGTTTTTGATGAATGGTTTTAATCATTAATTCTTTGGGTACCTTATGGAGTTTAGTGTTCCGTTACTTACACTTACCATTCAAAAGTTTAGGGGTCAGTAAGATTTTTTTGTTTTTGAAAAACAGCCAAGTCTCACCAAGGCTGTATTAATGTATACAGTAAAAACAGTCATATTGTGTGAAATATTATTACAATTTAAAAGACCTGTTATCCAAAAGGTTATTTATTGTAGTGATGGCAAAGCTGAATTAGTCTTCAGTTTTACATGATCCTTCAGAAATCATTCTAATATGCTGATTTGCTGCTCCAAAAACATTTCTTATTGTTATCAATGTTGCTCCAATGTTGTTGGGTTAGTTCACCCAAAAATGAAAATTATGTCAGTAGTTATTCGTTCATCTTCGGAACACAAATAAAGATATTTTTGATTAAATCTGAGAGCTGTCTCACTCCTTTATAGGCTTCTATTGTAATTGAAACTTGCCAGCCCAGAAAGTTAGTAAAAACATTGTTAAAATAGTCCAAGTGACAACAGTGGCTCAATCTTAAGTTTATCAAGCGTCGAGGATACTTTTTGTGTGCAGAAAAAACAAAAATAACGACTTTATTCAACTATTAATTTTCTTCTGTGTGGGCCTCTGAGTGAGTTGATAGTGTGGGCCTCTGAGTGAGAAACTGATAAGAATTTCTTAAAAAAAAATATATATATATATCTATATATACTGTATATATATTTGTAACATCTTGTAAAGTTTTACTGTCACTTACTGTACTGTACTGTACTGTCACAAATACTACTGTAATTGCTTTAAAAAAATATTTTACTAACCCTAAACATTTGAGCGGTAGTTTGTGCGAATTCATATTTTTAGTAATACATGAGACATCTTATTTTTTTCTAAATTAATCAAGGATGTTTGTTTTATAGATACATAAAGTACAAGCACTTAAAAATAAAATAGCATGCTGACCTTGTCTTTTTGCGGCCAAGTTTGCATGTAAACTTGCGAACTTTAATATTCAACAATATTATTGATCTGACCGTACTGATGCTGTTGAATGAGAACTGAATTGAGCTGGATGATGACATACTTTTTTGCAGAACTGCTTCATAGATGAAATTGAATGAAACTAATTTAATAATTGATGATCTTCACAACGGAACTGAATCACACTGAACTGACTTCAGCTAAAGAACTTAGTGAGTTGCCTTATATTTCACCCAGTCCTGACCTGGGATTTGACCCTGTATATGACCTGGTTTATTTCCAAGCTCAAACTGCACCATTTATCTGCATTCAGCATTCCTATAGCTCTTAACCGCAAGCACTATCAGGAGAAACAAGAGGTGTTGCCTTCCGAATAATTGTTTCCTTGACCTGCTTTGCTGCTTGTCTTTAATGGGACTGATGGCATTTTTAAAGCAGGGAGGTTGCGATTGCTCTGCCTAAGACAGCGGGCCACATTCCAGATTCTCCATATGACAAACAGATGCGTGAGATGCCGTTTAGAAATAATCTGCTTCTTCAATGCATGTTGGCAGAATTACACACATGCACTCAATGCCAATGGAGTGCAGAGCATAAAGTCTACTATTTTTCTGTCCTATTTTAAGTGAGAAAAAGCGTCTGACTTTCAGCTGAGAACACTTGGAATAAATAAACACAGATGATTTGTCAGCCTCAAAGAGAATTTACTTGCTGAATTTACTTAAGCATGTTTTCTGTACAAAAATGGATGTTAGAAAATAAGAATGGGTTAGGAGAGGTTTATGCTTAAAATCAATGGGGTGAAAAATCTGGCAATGCAACAAGACTACATAAGATTGCTTTAATCGTTTACTCACCTTCATGTCTTTCAAAACCTGTATGATTTTCTTTCTTCCATGAAACACAAGTCGGGGAAGATTTTCAGGGAATTGTGACTCAGCTGTGTGAATCACCTTTCATTTTTGATATATGGAAAAGACTCGAACATCCAGCGAAAACAGCCATCTACTTTTGTGTCTCACGGGCGAAAGACAATCATGCTGGTTTGGAAGGAGTAAAAGCTATGTACTAGCTATAAGTTTCTTTGCAACTACAACTAACTTTGATTAGAGTATTAGCACTGTCTGCTTAATATCTGCTGACACTTTATTTTGATGCTCCCCAAACAGACATTCAACTGACTTTAACTTTGCAAGTACGTCAACATAATCTACTAAACCCTAACACCTAACCCTAACCTAACAGTCTACTGCAGTAATACTCTAATGACTGGTAGTTATCTAGTTGGAAAGTTACTGTCTAAAGTGGACTATTGAAATAAAGTGTTCCTAAATACACAAGGTCATAAGTGTTGTTTGCTGTTAAGACATGTCCTCACTACTATAATGAACGTCAGGTTTTGTCCCCACCAATTTATAAAGAAATTAAGTTAGTTTATTGAAATTAAATGTTATATTATGTTATATATGTTATATTATTATGGCAGATTAGAATCTGGAATTCTTTGCACTCAGATTTACTGCAATAGACCAACAAGTGGGACTGACTGACTGACTGACGGACGGACGGAAGGACAGATGGACTAAAAGTATTCATTTCTTAAAGGGGTGGTTGATTATGATTCCACTTTTCTAACTTTAGTTGTGTAATGTTGCTGTTTGAGCATAAACAACATCTGCAAAGTTACAACGCTCAAAGTTCAAAGCAAGAAGATATTTGCTTTTAAAGAAATCGTTTTTTAACGACTACAACAAACGGCTGGTAGGGACTACACGAGCTTCCTCCCGGGTTAGTGACATCACCAACCCTAAAATTTACATAAACCCCGCCCCTGCACATGCAAGCAGTGTTGAAAAGAGGAAGAGTTGTTGTAGTAGAGCATATTTGTGACTCTGCTCAAGCTGTCGCATCCGTCTTTTCACATGCAATACAATACAGTACGTAACACAAATGAAATAGCATGTCACTCTGTAGTCATCTTACAACAGTTCCCACACGAGCCATTTTATAGATTATCATGACAGAATAATCAAAGACTTGAAGATGGTTAACTCCACATCAGCAACATAAATTCATCAACTAACCATTCAGAAACGTCCTGTTGCAGTCTACATGTTGTCAATTCTTCTTGAGTCTCTCCATCATTGTCAGACTCCGGTTTAAACATAAAAGGCAGAACAGTTTCTGACATTTTAGTGCTTGTCTGTGTGAGGTAATCGGAGCTGCTAACACACAGACACACACACACACACGGTGCGTTCAAGTCATCTTGTAAAGATCGTACTCACGAGTTGAATGCACATGAACGACACCACATTGTCGTAGCCTAAATACGAGTGGGAAGCTCGGGATTTTCTTTAAGCCCTGATCTCTACGAGTTAGGGGCGTGTCTGTGAGAAACATGGCGGAATACCACAATACTTAAAGGTATTTAGCAGTGATATTGTCAGGCTTTTCTGTTTACAGCGAAGTAAGCTAATTGCCTAAACTGAATATGATGTCATTATAGCCTAATATAACAATGTAAAACGATGAAGTTTGCAGTGGCTTCATTAATGTTAAAAACATAAAAAAGCATAGCACACCGGATGCACATTTCTTTGTTCTTCATTTTCCAGAACTAGAGTTTAAGAACTTTGCTGTATTTTTGTGTAATTAATTAAGAGAAAGTACGCCGCCATCTTACTCGGACGAAAGTGACTTGAACGCACCTGCAGTCGTAAACACGACTTCCCACCTTTTAAATACGAACTTCCCAGGAGGACTTGAACGCGTATTCATATTTTTAGGAATACATGGCACATTTCGTTTTTTTTTCTAAATTACCGGTAATTAAGGATGTTTGTTTTATATATATAAAGTACAAGCACTTAAAATGTTTAGTTCTGTAATACATGGTATGGAAATTATGCTTGTATGTATTTATACTTACAGTGGTTTTGCTGGGGGTCATTGGGTGCATGTTTATTTGAAATTACCCCAGCAATTGTAATGAGTTTTTTGTACAAATGCTCGATAAAACATCTGCCAAAGTTTAGCTTGACCCTCTCCTCTCTGTAGCATACTTTGAAAATTATCTTATTTTCTCTTTACTCTTGCTAACTATTTTACATCTAATTGCTCTTATATTCCTAGCAAAACCACAAAAACCACATATTTTGGTTGCAGAATGATGTTTAAACATACAAAGAGAGAGACAGAGAAAGACAAAGAGACTGTGCCTCTGTCCTTTCTGACACGCGTGTGCTCCGTGTGTGTGTGTGTGGTGGGGGGTGGCTGCTGCTCAGCATCTTGTTTGTCAGGCGTAGCTGGGGAATAAAGTGGGCAGAGCTTTAGCATTCCCCGCTGTAGAGGCAATGTACACAGCAGCCAGGAGTGACGCACATCGACTGTATTGGGGAAAGACTATCAAACTCACTGCACACAAGATGCCTGAACTAGCACAACATGAATGTCAAACAGCAAATATCAAATCATACTTGGATTAGGACTGAATGGAACTATACAAATTATCATTGGTTTCAAACAGGTTTCAAAAACTCCAACCCCATCTGTTTTTCATCGCTCTAACAAATAGTTTGCGTTTGAGCTAGAATTTGACGTCGAACCACTCAAACAATCTCTGCACTTTTCGAATTCTATTTTAGCATACTTCAAGGTCACAAATCTGGGAGAGCATTATGGATAAAAGTAATACATTTGGGCAGAATAATATTTGGAATTATTAACCACCTGTTAAATGTGTAAATCTTTCATGAACAGCTGCAAATTTTTAAAGCTCTGCATTTTTTGTGACTGCACAAAGCTGCTACTGTTCTCATTACTCTGACCTCTGAAACTCAAGTCTCAAGTGGCTATTTATAGCGTGGAAAACATCCCTAAAGTGTACAACACTTTTACGATTTTTCATTCATCTCCAGCTTGTCAGCTGAAAGTGACCAACAGTTCCCATGACGTCATCTATGATGAAGGGCCAACGGGTAGTGTGTGTCTGTAATGCCACCATTCTGCCAAGTAGTGTTGCGCTTTTGAAATGCGTCTCATCACATTGTTCCAGCCAGTTCCGCGGATATCCACACGTCGTTCCTCAGAGAACTGCTTACTTTGGGTATAATGTCTGTGAAACATCCCTAAAGTTAGCAGAAAACCCAGCATTGTAGCAGTAACTTATGCAGGAGCAAACACCCCTCACAGTTTCATTTGATAATGTAAGAATCTAGAAATTGATCTTTTATTATATGTCACATGTGCTTCTTCTGGTCTTCTTAATTCCTGAAGAACACAGTGCAAGAAATATGAGTCAGCTTCATATCTACTGGCAATATGTTCTATATTTTTGCGATTAAGGGTATGCATTTCGACACATCTATGCTTGAGATGATCATAAACTGACCATATAAATCAAAAGCTGTTGGTATAGGGGCATTAATATAGCTTGTGTCATGATTCTGCCTTAGTATCCTTGATTTTCCTAGTCGTGAGGCAGGATCATGACAGAATCATGTTTTGTGTACAAGCGCATGGCCAATCCTCGTCTCGTCATTATTGTCTAGTCAGTTTCACCTGTCCTTTTGTCATTAGTGTTCCCTTTATAATCCCCTTGTGTTTGCTGTCCTGTGTCGGTTCATTGTTTGATGTAAGTGACATACGTTGTGTACATCTAGCTGTGAGTAACTTGTTGGAAGTCTTGTTTAAGAGAAAGATTTGTTCCTGTCTTAGTTGTAAGTTTATTGTCTGAGTCTTAGTCTAGTGTATCCTGTCTTGTTTTGCCCCATCGAGGGTTTTGTTTTCTGTTTTAGTCATCAATAAACCCCTGTTTGTATTATTTGCTGTCTGCAATTGGGTTCATCCTTCTGCCACATAACAGAATGAACCGACCAAAGCCGAACCCAGCAGACGTTCAGTCCGTCTCTGCTTGTCTTCAGCCTTCTGACCCGGAACTGTGGTGGCGCTCGGCCATCTCTGACAGTTCCAATGGCAAGCTTCCTTTCCCTCCCCAGGGTGAGTTGACCCTGAAGAGGTACGCCCAGGTCATTGAGGAGAGGAGGTTCTTCCTGCCGGAGACCCTGGTCAACCGCTACCTTGTCGCGGGTCTCAAAGTCGTCCCTCCCCTTGCTGAACGAGAGAGTTTGGTCCGCCGTCCGTTTCACAACATAGTGGACTACTTGTCTCGGAGGGAGCAGCCAGGTCGACCTGGATCTTCACCTCCTGCCACACTTCCAGTCATCCCTGAGGGTCGCATGTTAGCCGTCGTGACACAGGAGGACCAAGCGTCTTCCATCCTGACTCCCGGTCCACCACCCGTGTCCGTCAGCACCCGTGGAAAGCGTGGAAGACATTTGTCGTGGGAGTCAGCGTCGGAGTCGTCCTCCACGGAATCCCCCTTGCCTGCGGTGGTCTCGCCAGTACCTGCTTCGTCTCCCTCTTCGCCCCCCTTACCGGTCTCAAGCCTGGCTACGGACTCAGCTCCGCGATCTAGGAGGAAGAAGAGGAGGAGGGGAGCCTCCCATCCTTCGTCGAGCGCCGTCCCAGAGCCCGCTCCAGCGAGCGCCGTCCCAGAGCCCGCTCCAGCGAGCGCCGTCCCAGAGCCCGCTCCAGCGAGCGCCGTCCCAGAGCCCGCTCCAGCCAGCGCCGTCCATGAGCCCGCTCCAGCGAGCGCCGTCCCAGGGCCCGCTCCAGCGAGCGCCGTCCCAGGGCCCGCTCCAGCGAGCGCCGTCCCAGAGCCCGCTCCAGCGAGCGCCGTCCCAGAGCCCGCTCCAGCGAGCGCCGTCCCAGAGCCCGCTCCAGCGAGCGCCGTCCCAGAGCCCGCTCCAGCGAGCGCCGTCCCAGAGCCCGCTCCAGCGAGCGCCGTCCCAGAGCCCGCTGAGAGAGTTGCGGCCGATCTAGCCGCTAAGGAGGTTCAGCGAGCAGTTTCGGCACGTCAGGAGATGCCCATCTTCCTTGCTGCAAAGACCCTGTCTGATTATTTGTCTTGTCTTGCCTCAATCCTTGAACCCCCTGTCTATCCTGCCTTGTCCTCTGTTCCCCCGCCAGCCGGCGAGAGCGCAGCATCCGTATCTACCACTGATAGTGCTGCACCCAGTCCTGTTCCTTCGCCTGCCATGTCCCCCGTCAGGAGTCCCGTTTCCCCATCCTCTGTGTCCTCCGTGTCTGAATCTGTTGCTGCCACCACTGAAGCAGTATCCCAGACTGTTTCCCCGTTCGTCCCTGTCTCCACCAGCCCCCGGACTGTTTCCCCGTTTGTTCCTGTTGCCACTAGTTCCCAGACTGTTTCCCCGTTCGTCCCTGTCTCCACCAGCCCCCGGACTGTTTCCCCGTTTGTTCCTGTCACCACTAGTCCCCGGACTGTTTCCCTGTTTGCCCCTGTCTCCACTAAGCCCCGGACTGTTTCCCCCAAGACCTCTCCTCGTGTGTCTCCGTCTAGACCTGCCCAAAGTCCTCGTCCTTAGCCCTCATCCCGTGGACCCAAGAACCCCAGTCCTCCCATCCACCCTGGACCTCCCCCCATGAACTCTGTGTTTCCCCCACCTCCTTTGCCTTGTATGTTGTATTTGATGTTTCACCCCAGCCCTGTTATTGTTTTTTCTTGTTTGCCATTATTAATGTTTTCCATGTTTTGTTGGTTCGTGTCTTTGTCACAGTCTGTTATGTCCCGTGTTTAATGTCCCCTTGAGGAGCGTCTGGTAGCCGCTCCTTAAGGTGGGGGTTCTGTCATGATTCTGCCTTAGTATCCTTGATTTTTCTAGTCGTGAGGCAGGATCATGACAGAATCATGTTTTGTGTACAAGCGCATGGCCAATCCTCGTCTCGTCATTATTGTCTAGTCAGTTTCACCTGTCCTTTTGTCATTAGTGTTCCCTTTATAATCCCCTTGTGTTTGCTGTCCTGTGTCGGTTCATTGTTTGATGTAAGTGACATACGTTGTGTACATCTAGCTGTGAGTAACTTGTTGGAAGTCTTGTTTAAGAGAAAGATTTGTTCCTGTCTTAGTTGTAAGTTTATTGTCTGAGTCTTAGTCTAGTGTATACTGTCTTGTTTTGCCCCATCGAGGGTTTTGTTTTCTGTTTTAGTCATCAATAAACCCCTGTTTGTATTATTTGCTGTCTGCAATTGGGTTCATCCTTCTGCCACATAACAGCTTGAGTTTTATCCCAAGAATCCACCAACATTTTGATTCAATATATCATTACCAACTCATAGGATCAAAAGATTTAAAAATAAAAATGCAATATTTTTTGCAAACATAAGAAAGGAATCACAGGGGGATAAAAGTACAATGCTACCCCAACAGTCACTTTGTGCAAAAGCAAGAATATTATTATTTTTGTTTGTCTTTTATTTCCATGAAGTTTGTTAAATAACAGTCTGTTTAAAATTTACTTTGCTGTCCATCTATTATTCTTCAGTCCAGTGTTTTATCATGAAACTAGTTACATATAGCCTCTACTTGGTTGAAAAGTAAGGATTGGAGAGGGAATAGATGGTTGAGATGTTTGTAGTGTGATTTAAGGTAGCGCTGAGATGACCTCAGATCAGTTTCTGTTTATTCTGGATCGTCTCATGGTGAGGGCTGGCGGCCACCCACATGTGTGACAGATTTAGTTTGAGCCTTTAGTAATCTCTAGAATATGAGGCGAGAAATGCCATTACTTAAGGCCCGGTTCTCGTCCTTGGCCAGATTTTCAATTATACATTCACATTATTGACTGTGGCTGGACACTTTTCACCATTACTGGTTGAAAAAACACATGGTTTTTAAAGGGTTGGTTCACCCAAAAATAAATAATTTACTCACCCTCAAGCCATCCTAGGTGTATATGCCTTTCTGCTTTCAGCCAAACACAATTGGAGTTATATTAAAAAAAATATCCTGGCTCTTCCCAGCTTTATAATGGGAGTGAGTGGTACCACAAATTTTGAAGCCCAAAAAATCCATCCATCTATCATAAAAGTAATCCATACGGCTCCAGTGGGTTAATAAAGGCCTTCTATAGCAAAGTGATACGTTTATGTAAAAAAAATATATATAGATATTTATTACTTTATAAACTATAATCACTGGCTTCTGGCAACGGCTGTATGCGAGTCTAGTTCCGACGGGAGAGTGACCTCTGACCCGACGTATGACGTATTGATGAACGCGGAAGCTCAGAGGATAGAGCAAAACAAAACACCGGTCACGAAGTAGAAGTCTGAAACGAGAATTTTTAAAGAGAAATGTCGGAGGAGAATAATTGCTATAAAACCTATATTTGTTTGAAACGCGAGAGGTGACTACTTTCACCTAAGCTTACGCTACGCCTACATCATACGTCGGGTCAGAGGTCACGGCCGTTACTGGAAACCAGTGATTATAGTTTATAAAGGTATGGATATTTTTCTTACAAAAAGAATTGTTTTGGAATGGCATTTTTTTCAGTGTTGCGCCATTTCAACAATTGACAGCAAAGTTAAAAACATTACAAACCATTGAACGGACTGTCTGCAGTGTCTTTCACTTTCATTATCCCAAAAAATTTAGGTCCTCAGTCACTAAAACTCTTTATTTTACTTTTTTTGCGGAATACAAATGGGATATTTTGGATATCTTCACAATGTTCTTGATTAAAGTCTGGCTTTAGAGTTGTGTACTATCCCTAACCATTTACAGACCTGAGGATGCCACATGGAGAACGGCCTGTGGAGTGTGAAAAATTTACTAATGGACTGAAGAGTTTCCTGGACATAGTGCAGTGAAACGGACCACACTGTAAAAAAGGAAAGCTGGCCTGACCCCCAGAGTCACATTTAGGCTCTCGGTGAATTATTTTCTGGAGTCCAGTTCCAAATTCCCACATTGGCTCCTAACATTTTACCATTGTTTATCAGAACTGAACTATAGCTGATCCCTTTTGAAGGGCATTCTATATTAAGTGTTGGAAATGAATTAAAAAACACTTTACTATTTGGCAGAGAGGTTTGGCAGAAAGGCTGGGATATTGTAGCTTTGTACTGGAACAAATCCATTAGAAAAGTTAGAAAAATAAGACGTTATGGTCTTAAAGGTGAATTTGTTCCTTTACAGATTCCTTGACACATTCATTATGATGATTTTTTATGCAAATATAAAAAAATTAAATGGCTTAAAAAGCAAATTTTTCTGTCCCGTGTTGACACATTTTCTGTGTGATTTAGGAGAATGCTAGCATATAGATGACCTCAGCGCCAACAGACATTTACTCCACTACTGAGGGTTCTAAAAGTCGCAAGCCTTTATGCTTTTCACATTTAAACCTCTTCATTCTTTTTCTCTCAGAGAAATTGTGCCTAGGCTTGGCACAAACCTGCTTGGCAAATCTACAGCCCATTTGACTTCAACTGAATTATACTCTTCATGCATAGTAGATCAGTATACATCAATGTTCCCCGGATTTACCATTTGAGTAAGTTCAGAATGGCCAACTGCTTCTCGTAATGCAAATGCATTCAGCTTGACCTTCCATTTCAATTTTGACAAATGCAATAAAAAAAGTGTTATCATCCGATATTTTTTACTTCTTTTTGCTGCATTATTTACCAAAAAGTGAAGATTTTATTTCTGAGATGATAACTATTGAAACAACTGCATACTGTTTCACAGCATGCTAGTGTTCCATTTTCAATATAACCCTTGTTCTGAGAATGGGCAACTCCTTCCCACAATGCAATGCACTCAACATGCAATGTGCTTGACTGTGACAAATGCAACAGAAAAAAATGCATTTTTAACATTATTTGATTACACAACCAAAAGTTTTTGGGAGTTGAATTAAGAACTGGATTTATTTATTTCTAAGACGATAACAGTTTAAAGGTGCCCTAGAATGTGTTGAAATAATATTTAAATTTTGTCTCTTATATCTACAGAGGGTATGTGGCTCATTTAAGGGCATTTAAAATGTCCAGATATGGTTTTACAGGTCCATTGTCAACTCTAGAAATTGGCCCTAGAATGAAATGGTCCGTTTTTACCTTATTTGGAAGGGTCATGAATAGTAATGAGGAGTTCTGCTCTGATTGGCTGTTTCACTGCGGCCTCATTGTGTTCAAAGACAGCTGTGTTCCCTTACACAAGACGATAGGATCATCCAACGGGCAGCCTACATCATTAGTACGCAAGGGCTTTGGTGCACTCTGAATTACAAGCGTGCAAAATAATCATACGTCAGTTTTCAAAAATTAAAAATCTTTAACAAATGGACTAACGTTAGATGCCTTGTCAAATAAATATAGCTTCAACTTATGTGGTGGAGAATGTGACGTTAGCTAGAAGGATCGAGTGAGCTAACATTATCTGTAAGCAACTAAACTAACGTAGTTAGCCCCTGACGTGTTGTTGATGAAATAGACGAAAGTAAAATTATTTGACAAAAGGGAATTTACATATATCTACAGTATTATTTTGTAGATTTATATGACAACACAGGCAAGAAATATTAACCTCAGCGTAAATACTTTGTCATACTATTTAGTTATGTATGCTCGTTACTTGGAGTTTGCTATTTGCTACTGTGCTTGGATCTTGCGCTGGATCTAGATAACACAGTGTAAATTATCGTTAATAAAATCACTACTTACCGCTTGCGGGAATATAGGCCTAGTTAGAATTGAATCTTCAGAATGAGACGCTGAGAGAAGCCTGCTTGATATTGTCCCAGGTTAGAAAATAAGTCCGTGGTGAAATGGGCAGAGCAAACTAACAACTTCGAATTAAACTGTTACGGTATCCGATTATAGATAAACATCAACCACGCCTGTTGACAGCTGTGGGACTTTTTGTGTTGGCGCATGCACACATTTTTTAAATCAAAATAAAATAAAAGTCAGAGTCCGAATGTTTGTAATTGTATAACACAACAAGGAATTTTATTACATCTGATCGTCAAACTAACGTATACTCACCCTGTAATGATTACAGCATCTGCATCAATTACAAGCCTAAATTGACCACAAAGCGGCCAGTGATCTCTCTCTTATATTCTTCTATAAACATTTTGATTAAATTACTGTTAGGATAACAATATTCTAATATCAAGTCTTGAGCAATGATAGTAAAACAGTTATGTACTAATGAGGGAAAATGCTGTTTATTTTTTTCCAAAAAATTATCCTTAATTTTGAATTAAGTAAAACACGTTGCGGCAGCATACAGACATAGGCAAAGCGTTGCGTGCCTATTGGCTGTCATGCGGCAACTGCAGCAGCCTATCGAGAGAGGCCCTTTGGTGGCGGTCCAATGGGGGCGCATATTTTATGTAGAGCTATATCTTTGTTTTGAATGCAGTAGCGTGTATACAGTATCTAAGGGATTATGTCAGCCAAATACAGGATATTTACCATTTATAAATATGTGCCAAATGTCTGTCAGATTTCGCGCTCCTAACTCTTCTTCTGTTTGGTTGTTCCTACTCACTGACGGTGCACGAGCTACTAAAGGTATAGGGAAAACATGACATGGATTTCAGGTGAAATAGGTTTTGTTAATAACAGTGTAAGGCAAGTCGAATGGATTTGGGAAATGGACCGGCCGGGATTTTATATTTTCGGAGCTGGAAAGAAAGACGTATTTGCAATCAAATCGCCCGCATAATCATACAGTAGCCTATGATCAAATATTGGGGGGGACAAATTGTCCTTCTTTGAATATTGGGGGGGACGTGTCCCCCTGTCCCCCCATAGAATTACGCCTATGTGAAGAAGCATGCTTGTTGCATTTCCAGTATAACCCTCATTTTGAGCTGTCTTGGAGTTGATAGAGGCGCTGTAGACATATGTGAATGTGGATGTCATTTTTATGGGTTGTATCTGTTTCTCATTTGTCCATATATGTTACTAGTGGACAGCATAAGACACAGTCCTCAGGCGATGTGCACAATACCCAGTTGTGCTGCCATTTTTCTGGCAAATCACTCAAGTAAATGTTGTGAAACTTTGTTCTAGGCTAGCTGCCCGTTATTGGGTTTTTACTGGGGGGTTATTTTGGATTAAGTCAAAAACTGTGGTTTTGCATTTGGACGGGCAGCCGGTCAGGCAGTTTAGTGATGAGTCGTGGCGGAGGGATCGTTTTTAAAGAGACTAGGATGAAATAGGGTCTGAATCGAGCTAACCCTCCCATGACGACTTATGAAACGGATCAAAGCAATGAGTCATTCATTTCCTCTCCGGATGATTTTTCACTCCCTCATTCCCAGGGGTGTGTTCTAGAAGTTTTGTAATATTAAAAGTCTGTTTGCTGGACCCGCTCAGTTTAAGAAGTATTATGAATGGAATATGCTGCATGTACTTAAGGTGTTCAGCAAAACAATGTATGACAATGTGCTTGGCCTGTACAATCGTCTTGCTACAGACATGCATGATACATCAACTCAGGCTGCCTGTTCAGAAGAATCTTGGGTAAAGCATGACAGACTGGGTAAGTTTCATATCTGAAGCTCTAAGCGCAGGGCAGGCATGAACCTTTTTCTGTAAAACTGTAAACATTTGTGCCAACAGAAACAGTCTGAAGTCTCCTGCCAGCAGAACAGTTTTATAGGTCTCTTCTCTAGGTTAAAGGGTTAGTTCACCCAAAAATGAAAATTCTGTCAGTAATTACTCACCCTCATGTTGTTCCAGCCCCGTAAGACCTGTGGGTTAATTTCCTTTCATTTATTCATTTCCTTCTCTGTGGGCCTCGAGTCAGTTCACTAGTTCTGTTGTTGCTTCTGTTGTTGTACGTCACACGCATCACGCACATGACCAGCGTTGGCCAATAGTGAGCCTACGTGTGACGTAGCTCTACGCAATTACACTAGTTTAACTGACTAGAGGCCCAAAGAGAAGGAAATGAATAGTTGAAATAAAGTCGTTATTTTTGTTTGTTTTTTGCGCACAAAAAGTATTCTCGTCGCTTGATAAACTTAAGATTGAGCCACTGTAGTCACTTGGACTATTTTAACGATGTCTTTAATAACTTTCCGAGGCCGGCAAGTTCAATCCCTGAAGAAGCCTATGGACTAGTATGGAGGAGTGATCCAGCTCTCAGATTTCATCAAAAATATCTTAATTCGTGTTCCGAAGATGAACGAAGGTCTTACGGGGTTGGAACAACATGAGGGTGAGTAATTAATGACTTAATTTTCGTTTTTGGGTGAACTAACCCTTTAAAGTCTGTTGCTCGAGAGGACGTGAGAATTCACACCTAATTTTTTTTTCCAGGTTGGTTTTGTACAGTAGTTGAAATGTAACAATAATGGGATGTACTGTATCATCTCAGTGATATGACAACATTGTGAATAGTCAGTAGTTCTCAGTTGGCTTTGTTTTAGAAACCAGATTTTACATTGGAAATCAAAGTGACACAAAAGAAAACCAAGACTTTTTAGAGTAAAGAAATGTTTTTTTGTTAATATATATTATGAACCGCCCAACAATATGCAGAGTCATTAACATGGCATAGGCTAAGTAAGACATTTCAGTTTCTAAGTGTCTATTGAACGTATTATACTCTCAAAAGTCAATAATTCACTACACAAAACATATTGTGGTCGGCACAAACCATATTTATCCTGGCAAAGTGAACCCCTATTTGAGGTAGTCTGGGTTATATTTTTTTATTTTGAGTAGTTTTGCTCATGGTTTTAGAGGATAAGGGCATGTCAAATGAATTTGCACCAAAAAATATAGAGATTAATTGGCGTTTGACATCAACAACAAAGTATAAAGTATGGGAAGAGTTTTCTCCTCTCTTTTAGCCCATTTGATTTTTTTCCATCTGTAACGTGCTGGAGAAAGCAGGCGAAGGCGAGGATCTATCTGCAAGGTTTTAATGAAATAACACATAGAACAAATAATAAAGAACTCCAGGGAAAAAGAAATAAAACCACGAGAAGGACCGAACTAGAAGCAACCATGTACAACAACTGACAAACTAACTAAGTGAAACACAAGGGCTATAAATACACAGGGGCAAACAAGCTTAACTAGATAATGAGGAAACAAGATACACCTGGGGTGACAAATCAACATGAAAAACTACATACGACTACAAAACTTAGCACAAGACGGGAAATGACAAAAGTACACACAAGACAAGTGGAACACAAGACAGGAATCATGACACCATCTATGCATGATTATACATTTTTTCACATTTTATTTTTCACATTTAGCATTTGTTTTTGGGCTGTGTCTCACCAGTTAAAAACTACTGGGTTAGTTTTGCTTCAGATCATACCTACAGATCATACAAAGTAAACAAAAATATCCTTAAAATCAAACACTGAAATTTATTTGGACCTGCATGAACTCTCTAGACCCGACAACGTGCAAAATTACATAGGCCACTGTGTAAGAAAATTTGGTAACACTTTAGAATACTGTATCTTACTTACTGCATATCTAATAAGGAATTATTAAAGAACTAGTAGGTAATTCTTCATTAACTACTTCTTCACTGCTGTTAACTACTAAGGAAGATGTGCTAACTAATCAGTATGTAATAGAATTTTATGATTGTGTTAAGTAACAGTTAGTTAATCAATAACTAATGAATTATTTCATACCTCCTGAAGAACTACCATTAATTATCTATTAATTAAGGTTCAAGAAAAATAACTATGAAGTAACTACTGATGAACAGTCATACACAGTAGTCACTACAATAATCCAGGTGTTTTTTAGCATTGTAGTGGTGGAAGAAGTACACAAATCAAGTGATTGAGCAAAAATACAGATACACCAATAAAATATTACTCAAGTAAAATTATAATTAGGCCATTTTCAAAACTACCTTAGTAAAAGTTCAAAAAGAATAATTTTTTTAAGTACTTTAAAACGTATAAGAACTACGTATAATAATATACTTTTTACTAACTTATTTTGCACCATTCAAGTTCCGGTGTTGTGCCTAATTTCGACCCCCTGCCAAATTATTACCCCCCTCGTTGAAGTCAATACCTGATTGCCTAATCCCAACCCCGCCCCTAATCCTAACCCCTCCCCCATAACTAATCCTAAACCTACCAATGCTAGGGGGGTAATAATTTGGCGGGAGTCAAAATTCGGCACAACACCGGCAATATCGCAGTGGTCTACATTTTACTGTGATTTGGTGATGCAAGAGCGCGGGCATTTGCATCCTCGTCTGGAGAGTTCTCAGCGCCGCCGATTTGGTGCATTGCGGTCTGAAGTTAAAGCAGTTTCCCCGCTGAACACGAGCCCAGCTCCCGCAAGAGATCCAGCACCAATGCCGTGGAAACGAGACCAGTTGATTACTTGAATTACTTTTAAAGGTTTAACTTTTGATTTTAAAATGTTTGTTAAACGCGTTTAAATGTAGGCAGTATACATGTTAAAACAAAATATCATCTGAAATAAAGGAAGATATCATGTAGCTTAAACAAGTCATTGTAGTGTATTTTACAAAGGTTTAGATGATTACGTTAATAGTGTTTTTTTTTACAGTAAGTTTTATTTGAGTCAGAAGCAGGGCTGGACTGGGACAGAAAATCGGCCCTGGTATTTTGGTCCAGACTGGCCCACTACATATGATAATAAACACCACCCATCTTTGCACGCCCTTGAATATGTTTTTGTTCAACTCCTATTCATTAAAACCACTAATGCCATGTAATGAGTGAGTAAACGAGTGAGAGTTAACAGATGAAATAAGTACAATATTTTACTTTATTAATACAATTGAACTATACTCCACAGTGATGCATCCAAAAAACAAGCTATAATCTGCATTGGCATAGAAATACAAGTGTTTCTCACAGGAATTTTGGTAAAACTGTGGTGGGCGGACCTCTGTCCTTCTAGGGGGGTTCGGGGGCATGCTCCCCCTAAGAAAATTTTGTGCGTTTTAATGTTAAATTCATCAATCTGGTGCAGTTTGAGGGTTCAAAATTAAAAGCTCCAACCCATATTCAGTGTGCAAATATAACAAAGAAAAAATTAAACCTATTTTATTAACAGTGTCTGTCTATATTACACTACTACATAATAATAGTTATAACATTAATCTCATGACAGTAGCCTAATAGCCATATATTGTAAAACAAATGCACTGAAAAATAAAGAAAACTTTCATAATTAGTTTTGTACTCATTTCTAAACTTGAAAGAGATAAGCACATGATCTTTTATTTTGACGGAAACTGCATCAAGCTTTTATTTTGGCGGAAAACATGGATAAAAACGCGTCTCATTAAACTTCTAGTAAATTTCTGTAATCGTCAACTATGCAGATGTGGAAATAATGCGTAACTGGGTTATGGGTTCCTACACTCATAGCCAAAGTGTTTTGAAAGTAGTTCTGCTTACCGCGGACTCTACACTTTCTCATCTCTCTCCTGATCCTCCATATCCTCCTCATCAGCCACTGGGTGTTTTCTGCAGCTGGTCCTGTTGCTGCAGAAAACATATTTTGACACATTTTACAGCGTCTGCTATTTCTATTACACGCTATTTCTCGGCACATTCCTTGCGTTTCTTCTCCATCTCTCAGACTATTTTGACAGATACACACTTGACACTGCACGCTCACTCAAAACCCAAAGGGGGAGGTGTTTAAAGATGTGATTGGGCCAGCCCCGTGTCAATCAAGAAAACAACCAATGGGCCGCTGATCTACGCGTTTCATGGGCCGGTCCGTCAGTATATAAAAAAAAAAAACTGACGCTTACTTTTTTTTGACCAATGCATTACACCGGCACTAACCTAGCGCCGTGAATTAAACAAAACAAAACCAGTGGGCCGCCGATGTACGAGTTTTATGGGCCGCAAAAAAAAAAGTATGAGATGTATCGGCCCAAAAAGCACGTCGGCCCACCGGGCATTTGCCCGGTATGCCAGATTACCAGTCCAGCCCTGGTCAGAAGTATGTGGTAATTATTTATTAATTACTAATGGGTTCCCTGTATTTTCACTTTAGAATACTGTTCCAGGTTCTAAGTAATTCTTGAAGAATTATATAGTAATTCTTTATTAATTACTAATAAGTTCCCTATATTTTCGCTTTAGAATACTGTTTCAGGTTATAAGTAGCCTAATTCCTGGATAATTATGTATTAATTACTAATGGGTTCCCTGTATTTTCACTTTAGAATACTGTTCCAGGTTATAAATAATTCCTAAAGAATTATCTAATAATTCTTTATTAATTACCAATAAGTTCCCTATATTTTCAGTTCCCCTCAGTTGTTGCTTAAATACATGAAATTACTGAATGGCATTCTATGCTGAGGAAAACAGACACACACAGTCATGTATATAAAATATAAAAACGAATCTGAGGTTAGTTTTGTATGACTGTTCATTAGTTACTTCTTAGTTATTTTTCTTGAACCTTAATTAGTAGATAAAGTAGATAATTAGTAGTAGTTCTTCAGGAGGTAACTGTAACTTAACACAATCCTAAAATTCTATGACATACTGATTAGTAAACGCATCTTCCTTAGTAGTTAACAGCAGTGAAGTAGTAGTTGATGAAGAATTACCTACTAGTTCTTCAATAATTCCTTATTAGATATGGAGTAAGTAAGATACAGTATTCTAAAGTGTTACCGAAAATTTCAGTCTCTAAATGTCTATTTAAAACCTGTAACTGAACTCAAACTCAAGTTTTAATGTTCTCAGCAGTTAATAATTCAACATATTGTGGTCGGCCCAAACCATGCTTATCCTTGCTGAAGTGAACCCATATTATTTAGTGTAGTCTAGGTCATATTTTATTTGTTTTTGAGGATGAGGGCATGTCATGCAACCTGCCCATGTTAACCTCCAATTTTATATTTATTTTTGCCATTTATGCATATGGTTGTTGTATGTTGTTTTTCACATTTAGCACCCATTTTAGGTCCTACCAGTTGAGAATATCCAATCAAACTGGTTTCAAAATAGTATTTATGTATTATTTGATGATTCCATTTCAACTAATAGTTAGTCTAAGCTCAAATTGTACTTAAAGGTAAGTCAGCCAATTTCCGGAGCAAACTAGCTTTGAAAGCATGAGATCCCACCCTCCCTTCAGAGCATCTCCAAAGCCACACCTCCTTCAAAACACATGAACACGTACAGCAGGGAGCAAACAAAAGCGTCACGAGAAACAGCGTTAAATTACCTCATGTCTCTAAGCACATAACATTACAATATTAATGAACATAAACAACTTAAAGAGCTCTTAGTTGTACCACCTGACTGCTGCAGATTCATTTCGACGTTGATAGTGTTGCCATTGAAACCAATTCTAGTCACGAACCGCTCCGAGTATAACGTCACAGGATTACATCTCTTCAAAACTACGGTAGTTATGGCGTGAACGCAGTGCATGGGAGCAGTGTTTGCCATTTAAACATTAGCACTGGCACCGTTTGAAAGGAATCCAATAGTTGATTAATCTGTTATGCTTTTTACAGTTGCCTATCTCTCTAGGTATGCTTATTAGAACAGTTTGTTATCTATTGGTCCTTGTTTTGCATTCAGAACGAGTGCTTGCTGAACAGAGCTGTAAAAATATGAAAAATATCGGGGTTTTGTTGTTGTTGTTGTTTCTGTTATCTGAAGAAATGAAATGAATCCACCATTGCTCGACAGATTTAATAAAGTAAGAACATTCCAGGCACTTCTTGGGAACAAAGTCACATTCATTGCATAAATGAAATGTTTTTTCAACAGCCCCCTTGAGGCAAAATTTACTGATTAAGATAGCGATGATATATTTTCTATTTTCTGTCTTTAAAATAAATACCATTCTGTAGCTACTACTTTCAGCTTTTTTCAATCTAGGTTAGGTGTTTCTTTTCTATTTCTGTCATTTGCTCTAAAACAAGCATTCACACGAGAAGATGAGATGAGATCGTCAAGAGCAAAGCGATTTCCCCAGGAGATACTAACCCAGACTTCGGTGTCCTTAAACGTTCTGTGCGCCAGCTACTATAAATCCACATTCATAAACTTTTGAAAAAGCAGAAAGAAAGAAAACAGAAAAATTACACTCTCTTGCCAGAGGAGAAACCACACACAAGTTCTGCTTCATGCTGGAATTTAAACATACCTTGGCAGGCCAGTTGCTAATAGAGCCCCCCCCCCCCCCCCCCCCCCCCCCCCCCCCCCCCCCCGACACATAGCGGCCCCCTCTGTTCTGGCTTTGCACTCTTCACCGTACTCGAGAGACGCCAGTGTAAGCGCACATAAATACGACAGCCCTCTGATTGCGGCTTGGGCCCACCGTTGAGCTGAAACATGTTGTGCAGTGAATCCTCCTCTCTGAGTTATAGCGCTGGCATGCTTGTGTTATTAGCTAGGCCTGATGACAGCTGGGAATGTGACAGGATTTCAGGTTAATGTTCCAGGCGCCCATCGCTGGGATGGTGAGCGTCGTTGAATGATAAAGGACTGGGAGATGAGACTTAGCGAGTCGTCACTGGCTGTTTTTGGCACATATCTGTCAGCTGTCATGTTGCTGCCGCTCGCTGACACAGTTTAGCGGTGAACAGGAGATAAATTTGCTGATTTGTGTGGAAGCGTATGAGATTCATTTTTGACACCTTGTTTATCATCTATCACCTTGTGAAGGTGTAAAAAAAAGAATGTTTGGGCAGTAGGAAAATGTGTGTAGAAAAAATAATCTTGTTTTCCCTTTGAATTAATTTTATTTTTGTTTTTGACCCCACTGGCATTTAAAGCAACACCAAGGAACTTTTCCTCAGCGGTCGCCAGGGGCGGAGTGGGACCAAAAAATCTACCGGGAAATTTCATATACCACCGGCCCTCGTCGCCGGCAGGATTTTAATATAGGCTAGCATTTACCGTTTTACTGATTTAAAAGGAACTTTGTTGTACTATGCTGGAGTAAAGTTTATAAATGGTCGTTCTTTCCCATAGGAATTTGTGAAACTATGTTGGGTGGACTCTGTGCCTCTAGGGGGGTTCGGGGGCATGCTCCCCCGCAAGACAATTTTGTACATTTTAAGGTTAAATGCATCAATCTCGTGCTCTCTGAGAGATCAAAATTAAGAGCTTCAACCCATGAACTGCTCGTTGAACAAAGAAAAAGCCTTGATTTTAAGAGGGCTCAAACATCTTTTTAGTTATGAGAGTCTCAGTCTGCATTACATTATCAATGGTGTTTTAGGATGCCAAACAATTATTATAATAATGTAATAATGATTTATATAATTATTCCTATGACGTAAAATCCATTTAGCCTATAAATGTACTATATGTAAATGAATATTTCAAAAGTATATTTTAGCCTACATTACACTATAATATAGGACAATTAAAATACTTTTGTCCTAATTTCTTCACTATAAACCCTTGAGCTTTTATTTAGGAGAAAACACCATGCTGATCGCGTGAGCAAGTAATCACGCAGCACAAACAGGATGCTATTCTAAACGTCTTGTGCTGTTTTATAAATGCACAAAGCCATATCATGGTTTCAATTTTAGTTCGTTGGCAAAATATAACGCTAGAGACCTTAATGTTAGGTTATAAATTTTACATCTTTACATATGTGCTGGGAAAAGGGAGAAGAGAGAGTTCGGCAAAAGGCGGATTCGAACTCGCGTCGAGCGCATCAAAAGCTGCACTCGAGTATCTCAGGCTCACACCCTACGACCTACGCCACTAAAGCTTAGTGCAAAACTACGTTTCGTTTTAGATAATATTCATAAAAAAAAGTTTTCTTCCCCTCACTTGGGCCCCAAGTGCGCATGGCGAGCTTCCAATAAATACATTTTATCAGACCGGCCCTCGCGGCCTCGAAACACTACCGGCCCACCGGGAAAACTCCCGACTCTCCCGATTGCCACTCCGCTACCGCCGGTCGCCCTACAGGTTGGAAGCGGAATTGTCCATTACCGCTGTCGTAAATAATTTAGCCTACCGCAGCCTACTGTCACACGCGCACGCTCGCTGTTTATCCAGCACCGGCTTTGGAATCAACAATGGCAGACATCCCAACCTGCAAGAAGTCATTTCAGGGAGGTATATCTTGGTGACGCTCTATATCAATGTCACGCTCTACCTCTCTGCCGTGCTCGCGCTATGTATGTTATGCGCGCAGTATGTTCTGTCTCGCATGCGCGCTCTAGATTCCAGCAGATTTGAACTAATTTGCGGGCATCAGTGAGACGCTATAGACTTGGGATGTCTGCAATGGTCATAGACAATTTGAGGAAGTGGTGGGGGAAGTGACGTATGCCGTAAAGCAGTCGAGTTTTGTAGTTCTTTTTGTGCTCGGGTTACTACCCGAAAGCCGAAGTTACATAGTGCCAGTAAAAGCGATACAGAGCACGTCAGGCTATGGCAGACGTGTCATTTAACCTATTGTAAGTCGATGTACCATCACAAGGGTCTTGGAAATATATTATGAAGGTTGAAAAGTTCCATAGTGTTGCTTTAAACAAAAATGTTTTTTTGCATAAACTCACTTAATTTAGATGATTTCACTTTTCAGAAAACAAGACTTAATATCTTAATAAAGTAATTTTACTTCTCAAGTAAATCAAGTAAACGTTCCTTGATTTAAGAATGTTTAGATATTTGTACTGGAAAACCACAAAATTACTGAGGAAGAAAGTAATTCTGTTTTACAGTTTACAGTCACACAATTCCATGCATGAAACATCAAATATGATTATATTTATTTTCATTTTTGTTATTGAGAAAGTACATTACAGTGTTTTGTGTTACATTCCCTGTTATTTAGTTCATTTTGATCAGTCTATTGTGTTTTACCCTGATGTTTTGTCTTAGTGTGGCTATGGGGTATTGGTCATGTTTTTTGTCTCTCTCTGTTGTACTACCTGTATTATTAAGGTGGTTATTAGTACATTTTTATGTATAAAGCAGAATTTGGTTGTTCAGTTAACATTTGGTATATTAACGTTACATGGTATAAGTTATATCATATAAAATATACCAATATGCTATCCCGTAAAGAATTGTCACAGAAACATTGTTATGGTGAATATCTGACTTCATTTGGCCTTTTCTCTGCAATAAAAGTACAATGTTATGTTAACAGGCAAATAGCGATGACTTTTGTGAATTCGTCTAAAATACTGCACACAAACGTGGTGTGACTGTTTAGTGAATTTACCCTGGATGACTTGGATAACTGAAACTTACGGTGCGATATTCCCTGGTAAGTTTAGGTAAGAGAGTCTGTGTTCTCTAGATGAGGCCAGACAACTTGTGATGGTGTGTGTGTGTGTGTGTGTGTGTGTGTGTGATGAGTGGCAGCTGTGATTAGTTAGTACTCTGGTGACTGTGAAGACTGAGTGAGTGAGGGAGAGCCTGGTGTGAGCGTGACAATACAATACAGATTGTTTCAAAGCGGCATTACAGTCATAAACAAGAAAATAATGATCAACTATATGGCAGCCATTATTCTAAATGTGCAAATACCATAATGTGTTTTATAGAAATGAAATGTTGTTTGTGTGCACTATATAATGATCATGGCACAAGTTATTCATAGCCTCATAAAAAGTAAAGCATCATAAAGAGTCGCACACTATGTGAGGTATAGACTACTTCAGCATGAAACTGAAGTTGTGTGACGTATATCTGAGTGAAACTGCTTCATGAACATGAAAAATGTTGGGCAGGTCTTGATTTTATCCATCAGGAATTGATTGGATTGTTGGATGGTTCTGGCTTGCTATTGGCCGATCTCATGTGAGTGACAGGTTACCACACCAGTAAACGTCATCAGAGACAAGAGAAGTCGCTGCAAAAGGGAGGGAAGTTATGTTTAAAGTGTATGAGGGCGCATGAAGTGCACAGATAAATCATTTATAATAAATATTGCAAAATTCCATAAAAAAAATAATTGCCAATTTTGATATCATGGTGACTTTAACAGGCAATTCACGTTTGGATCATAGTCGTGGAGTGATGTTGTACTATTAAGCAGATTGCAAGTTGATGAGTTGCTTGAATTAATTGTTTGTCTCATTTGCATGACTTATGTAGTGAATTGGGTGCTTAAACAGCGCAGCCAGTACAATTAAACGACTATCGGAGGCGCAATTCACTCTTAGTGTTACTTACTATACATTTTTGGATGGGTATTTAAATCACTTGTATATAACAGAACCCTTAGTTTTAAAGTGAAGTTCTCCGAGTCATCTTTATCTGAACTTTCAGAAAAATAAATTCTGTCTGTCAGTGAAAAGAAAGGGAATTCATCCAGTCTAAACATCTGTCTTGGTGTGGGTGATAAATTCAGAGCGGTGTAACTGCCCCTCAGTTAAATAACTGACGTGGGCCAACTTTTCCAGACAAAAACACTCCGAGCAACCGTGGATATGGAATAAAGATAGTAGCCATCTGGACAGTGTTCAGAAATTCGAATGTGTAACCAGCTAAACTTCCCAAACCAAACACAAATCTTTAGGAGTGTTGGACACGAGTCAGTTCATTATCTCAGCTCTTGAGTTCATACTTATCTACTGGTCTTCCACAAATAGAGCTTAATGAAGCATCTTTTTAATGAATGTGTTTGAACCTGATCAGCATATGTGGAATACATTTAGGCAAAACTGACCTAAAACTCATTTCCTCCAAAGAGAAGCTCCAGCGTTTAAGGTCTCGGTCGTTCACCAATGGGCGTCCTTGTGATGGATGCCAAACATTTGGAGTGGTTTAACCATCCCGGCTAGAATAACTAATGCTATGCCTATCCGATTCTAACAGAGTGTTTTGGATAGGCTTTATTCCAGATAAGCAGCCAAGATAATGGAACATGTTGCTCAGCTCCAGTGTAGGCGGGCTTGAAAAATCTGCTATGACCTGAGAGACTCTATGAAATGATTATAAAAATTGAAATGCATGCATACTCTATCTGATCTTGGGAAACGGAAATGCAATTAAATGCTGATTAAAACAAACGTTTGTGGTAGTAATTTAATAATAATAATAAAAAAATGTGTTGATTGATTATTAATGTTAGGCATACTTTCTTAAATTGTAATAAACCTTTTGTTTTGTGCTGTTAACAAAAGTAATATAGTACAGTTAAAGGGTTAGTTCACCCAAAAATGAAAATTAAGTCATTAATTACTCACCCCCATGCTGTACCAACCCCGTAAGGCCTTCGTTCGTCTTCGGAACACAAATGAAGATATTTATGATTAAATCTGAGAGGTTGATCACTCCTCCATAGGCTCCCTAAGGGAATGACACCGGACGGCCCAGAAAGTCATTAAAGAAAATGTTTAAATATTCCATGTCGCAACAGTGGCTCAACTATAAGTTTATCAAGCGACGAGAATACTTTTTGTGCGGAAATAAAACAAAAATAACGACTTTATTCGACTATTCCTTTTCTTCCTTGTAGGCCTGAAACGAGACTTCAAGAGATTTCCACGACGCGCACGCGCGAGAACTGAACTGAAGTAGTTGAAGGAGATCGCAATTCTCGCGCATGCGTCGTGGAAATCTCTTGAAGTCTCGTTTCAGGCCTACAAGGAAGAAAAGGAATAGTCGAATAAAGTCGTTATTTTTGTTTGTTTTTTCGCACAAAAAGTATTCTCGTCGCTTGATAAACTTATAGTTGAGCCACTGTTGTGAATATGGAATATTTAAACATTTTCTTTAATGACTTTGACAGATTGTATCAAAGCAGCTTCACAGTGATAACATGAAAATAATACAACAAAGTTTGTTTCTAAAGAAAATTGCGTCAATGTCCACCTTAAGTAAGGCAGATCAATAATATTGTTGAATATTAAATGTCCCCAACTAAGCAAGCCAAAAGCCAAGGCAACAGTGGCAAGGAACCAAAACCCCATCAGGGACAGAATGGAGAAAAAAACCTTGGGAGAACCCAGACTCAGTCGGAGGGCCAGTTCTCCTCTGGCCAACGGAGGAGCAGTGCATGATTCGGGCGGCATTACAAGTCAGATTGGATCGGAACATTTAGAGTATTTATCCATTTCCATCTTTTTTGGAAGCCCAAGTAATCACGCCGGTATTGAGACGAGTTGTTGAGGATCAGTGCCGTCCACCATAGAGGGTCCATATCGCCGGCGTTGAGTCGTCTCTTCACAGGCTTTGTGATTGGGGCATCTGAAGTCTCCGTGAGAGGCTGGATACAAACTGGAGCTGACGAACGCCACTGGAACTCGCCACTTTTCACTGGCACTCGCGTCCCGAGATAACAGCAGAAAAGCAAAAAGGGAAAATAATTAGCGTAGCTGCTGTTCATAATGATTTCCATAACATGAGCGTAGATGATAAAAACATGAAAACAGTGACTCTTGCGTCCCAGAGTCCCCCCCCTCCGTCCCCCACTCAACTCAGCCCTCTAAGCTTACTGACCTCTACATCCCTCCTGCTGCTGAGACCTAACCACAATCTCACAATCTCTCCGCAACCCAACCATACGCGCCAACCCGTTTGACTAAGGCTGTCGAGCCCCACTGGTGCGTGAATATGCAGTTTCAGTGGCAACGGTTCCGTATGGCGTACCACCTACCGCAAAACACAGTATCTGCCCAACCACCCGTCATTCACGCAATATACACAGGAACGTAATGACTGTAAATACTATACAACCTATACAAATAACCTACAGACTCTTCAAGTTTTATAATATTAAATGCATTTGATCTGATTCAGCAGTGGTATAAAAGGTAAACATTATGTGAATGCTTGGCTGAAGAGATGCGTCTTTAATCTAGTTTTAAACTAGGACAGCGAGTCAGAGCCTCGAACAATATCAGGAAGGCTATTCCAGAGTTTTGGAGCTAAATGTGAGAACGCCCTCCCTCCTTTAGTGGACTTAGATATCCTAGGAATGACCAGAAGCCTCGAATTTAGTGATCTTAAAGAACGCGATGGACTAACCACAACTTTGCTCTGATCATTGTTCGATTGCTTTCACCTGCTCGATTGTTTTTGTCCGCCTCGCTGCCTGCTGTGAGCTGCGAGTTTGTTTGCGTCGTGGCTGTCTAAGCCTCGTATTAGCTTCGTATTTCCTTCTGTTTTTCCGTATTTCTCTCTTTTATTCTGTTCTGAACCATCATTTAACTCATAATTACAACTTGGACTGTTGGCCAGACGCGTCTCAAGCCATTATACGGCTGGAACCGCAAATACGGTTGGAACATTGTTTGTTGGTCGTAGAGCGAGACATCGCTTCACTGCTGCTCGCCCTGCGATCGACTGCTTTTGTCAGCCTCGTTGTTGGTCGTAGAGCGAGACACCGCTTCACTGCTGCTCGCCCTGCGATCGACTGCTTTTGTCAGCCTCGTTGTTGGTCGTAGAGCGAGACACCGCTTCACTGCTGCTCGCCCTGCGATCGACTGCTTTTGTCAGCCTCGTTTGTTGATCGTAGAGCGAGACATCGCTTCACTGCTGCTCGCCCTGCGATCGACTGCTTTTGTCAGCCTCGTTGTTGGTCGTAGAGCGAGACACCGCTTCACTGCTGCTCGCCCTGCGATCGACTGCTTTTGTCAGCCTCGCTGTTGGTCGTAGAGCGAGACATCGCTTCACTGCTGCTCGCCCTGCGATCGACTGCTTTTGTCAGCCTCGCTGTTGGTCGTAGAGCGAGACATCGCTTCACTGCTGCTCGCCCTGCGATCGACTGCTTTTGTCAGCCTCGTTGTTGGTCGTAGAGCGAGACACCGCTTCACTGCTGCTCGCCCTGCGATCGATTGCTTTTGTCAGCCTCGTTGTTGGTCGTAGAGCGAGACATCGCTTCACTGCTGCTCGCCCTGCGATCGATTGCTTTTGTCAGCCTCGTTTGTTGGTCTTAGAGCGAGACATCGCTTCACTGCTGCTCGCCCTGCGATCGATTGCTTTTGTCAGCCTCGTTTGTTGGTCGTAGAGCGAGACATCGCTTCACTGCTGCTCGCCCTGCGATCGATTGCTTTTGTCAGCCTCGTTTGTTGGTCGTAGAGCGAGACATCGCTTCACTGCTGCTCGCCCTGCGATCGACTGCTTTTGTCAGCCTCGTTTGTTGGTCGTAGAGCGAGACACCGCTTCACTGCTGCTCGCCCTGCGATCGACTGCTTTTGTCAGCCTCGCTGTTGGTCGTAGAGCGAGACACTGCTTCACTGCTGCTCGCCCTGCGATCGACTGCTTTTGTCAGCCTCGCTGTTGGTCGTAGAGCGAGACACCGCTTCACTGCTGCTCGCCCTGCGATCGACTGCTTTTGTCAGCCTCGTTTGTTGGTCGTAGAGCGAGACACCGCTTCACTGCTGCTCGCCCTGCGATCGACTGCTTTTGTCAGCCTCGTTTGTTGGTCGTAGAGCGAGACACCGCTTCACTGCTGCTCGCCCTGCGATCGACTGCTTTTGTCAGCCTCGTTTGTTGGTCGTAGAGCGAGACACCGCTTCACTGCTGCTCGCCCTGCGATCGACTGCTTTTGTCAGCCTCGTTTGTTGGTCTTAGAGCGAGACATCGCTTCACTGCTGCTCGCCCTGCGATCGACTGCTTTTGTCAGCCTCGTTTGTTGGTCGTAGAGCGAGACATCGCTTCACTGCTGCTCGCCCTGCGATCGACTGCTTTTGTCAGCCTCGCTGTTGGTCGTAGAGCGAGACATCGCTTCACTGCTGCTCGGCCTGCGATCGACTGCTTTTGTCAGCCTCGTTTGTTGGTCGTAGAGCGAGACACCGCTTCACTGCTGCTCGCCCTGCGATCGACTGCTTTTGTCAGCCTCGCTGTTGGTCGTAGAGCGAGACACCGCTTCACTGCTGCTCGCCCTGCGATCGACTGCTTTTGTCAGCCTCGTTTGTTGGTCGTAGAGCGAGACACCGCTTCACTGCTGCTCGCCCTGCGATCGACTGCTTTTGTCAGCCTCGCTGTTGGTCGTAGAGCGAGACACCGCTTCACTGCTGCTCGCCCTGCGATCGACTGCTTTTGTCAGCCTCGTTTGTTGGTCTTAGAGCGAGACATCGCTTCACTGCTGCTCGCCCTGCGATCGACTGCTTTTGTCAGCCTCGTTTGTTGGTCGTAGAGCGAGACATCGCTTCACTGCTGCTCGCCCTGCGATCGACTGCTTTTGTCAGCCTCGTTTGTTGGTCTTAGAGCGAGACATCGCTTCACTGCTGCTCGCCCTGCGATCGACTGCTTTTGTCAGCCTCGTTTGTTGGTCTTAGAGCGAGACATCGCTTCACTGCTGCTCGCCCTGCGATCGACTGCTTTTGTCAGCCTCGTTTGTTGGTCTTAGAGCGAGACATCGCTTCACTGCTGCTCGCCCTGCGATCGACTGCTTTTGTCAGCCTCGTTTGTTGGTCGTAGAGCGAGACACCGCTTCACTGCTGCTCGCCCTGCGATCGACTGCTTTTGTCAGCCTCGTTTGTTGGTCGTAGAGCGAGACACCGCTTCACTGCTGCTCGCCCTGCGATCGACTGCTTTTGTCAGCCTCGCTGTTGGTCGTAGAGCGAGACATCGCTTCACTGCTGCTCGCCCTGCGATCGACTGCTTTTGTCAGCCTTGTTTGTTGGTCTTAGAGCGAGACATCGCTTCACTGCTGCTCGCCCTGCGATCGACTGCTTTTGTCAGCCTCGTTTGTTGGTCGTAGAGCGAGACACCGCTTCACTGCTGCTCGCCCTGCGATCGACTGCTTTTGTCAGCCTCGCTGTTGGTCGTAGAGCGAGACATCGCTTCACTGCTGCTCGGCCTGCGATCGACTGCTTTTGTCAGCCTCGTTTGTTGGTCGTAGAGCGAGACACCGCTTCACTGCTGCTCGCCCTGCGATCGACTGCTTTTGTCAGCCTCGTTTGTTGGTCGTAGAGCGAGACACCGCTTCACTGCTGCTCGCCCTGCGATCGACTGCTTTTTTCAGCCTCGCTGTTGGTCGTAGAGCGAGACACCGCTTCACTGCTGCTCGCCCTGCGATCGACTGCTTTTGTCAGCCTCGTTTGTTGGTCTTAGAGCGAGACATCGCTTCACTGCTGCTCGCCCTGCGATCGACTGCTTTTGTCAGCCTCGTTTGTTGGTCGTAGAGCGAGACACCGCTTCACTGCTGCTCGCCCTGCGATCGATTGCTTTTGTCAGCCTCGTTTGTTGGTCGTAGAGCGAGACACCGCTTCACTGCTGCTCGCCCTGCGATCGATTGCTTTTGTCAGCCTCGTTTGTTGGTCGTAGAGCGAGACACCGCTTCACTGCTGCTCGCCCTGCGATCGATTGCTTTTGTCAGCCTCGTTTGTTGGTCGTAGAGCGAGACATCGCTTCACTGCTGCTCGCCCTGCGATCGACTGCTTTTGTCAGCCTCGTTTGTTGGTCGTAGAGCGAGACATCGCTTCACTGCTGCTCGCCCTGCGATCGACTGCTTTTGTCAGCCTCGTTTGTTGGTCGTAGAGCGAGACATCGCTTCACTGCTGCTCGCCCTGCGATCGACTGCTTTTGTCAGCCTCGTTTGTTGGTCGTAGAGCGAGACATCGCTTCACTGCTGCTCGCCCTGCGATCGACTGCTTTTGTCAGCCTCGCTGTTGGTCGTAGAGCGAGACACCGCTTCACTGCTGCTCGCCCTGCGATCGATTGCTTTTGTCAGCCTCGTTTGTTGGTCGTAGAGCGAGACACCGCTTCACTGCTGCTCGCCCTGCGATCGATTGCTTTTGTCAGCCTCGTTTGTTGGTCGTAGAGCGAGACATCGCTTCACTGCTGCTCGCCCTGCGATCGACTGCTTTTGTCAGCCTCGTTTGTTGGTCGTAGAGCGAGACACCGCTTCACTGCTGCTCGCCCTGCGATCGACTGCTTTTGTCAGCCTCGTTTGTTGGTCGTAGAGCGAGACATCGCTTCACTGCTGCTCGCCCTGCGATCGACTGCTTTTGTCAGCCTCGTTTGTTGGTCGTAGAGCGAGACATCGCTTCACTGCTGCTCGCCCTGCGATCGACTGCTTTTGTCAGCCTCGCTGTTGGTCGTAGAGCGAGACATCGCTTCACTGCTGCTCGCCCTGCGATCGACTGCTTTTGTCAGCCTCGTTTGTTGGTCGTAGAGCGAGACATCGCTTCACTGCTGCTCGCCCTGCGATCGACTGCTTTTGTCAGCCTCGTTGTTGGTCGTAGAGCGAGACATCGCTTCACTGCTGCTCGCCCTGCGATCGACTGCTTTTGTCAGCCTCGCTGTTGGTCGTAGAGCGAGACACCGCTTCACTGCTGCTCGCCCTGCGATCGACTGCTTTTGTCAGCCTCGTTTGTTGGTCTTAGAGCGAGACATCGCTTCACTGCTGCTCGCCCTGCGATCGACTGCTTTTGTCAGCCTCGTTTGTTGGTCGTAGAGCGAGACATCGCTTCACTGCTGCTCGCCCTGCGATCGATTGCTTTTGTCAGCCTCGTTTGTTGGTCTTAGAGCGAGACATCGCTTCACTGCTGCTCGCCCTGCGATCGACTGCTTTTGTCAGCCTCGTTTGTTGGTCGTAGAGCGAGACATCGCTTCACTGCTGCTCGCCCTGCGATCGATTGCTTTTGTCAGCCTCGTTTGTTGGTCGTAGAGCGAGACATCGCTTCACTGCTGCTCGCCCTGCGATCGACTGCTTTTGTCAGCCTCGTTGCCTGCTGTGAGTTTGTTTGTTTGCGTCGTGGCTGTCTAAGCCTCGTATTAGGTCGTATTTCTTTCAGTTTCTCCGTATTTCTTTCTTTTATTCTGTTTTATTCTGTTTATTCTGTTTTGTTAAAATGGCGAATATATCAGGTGTATGTTATCTACCTTTTGGTGCAGATGAGAACAAATCTGATTTGCTCGCGGTGCAGTCTGAATTAGAAGCTGTAGAAAAGCAGATCCGTGACCTTCTAGAGAGACAAGCTGAGCTGAGAGACCGGCGTTTAGCTCTTGAAACATCACGCGCTGATGCACACGGATCAGTGATTAACGTTAGTAACCCGCTAGTCTCAGCCTCAGACGTCACGCCCACGGAACGTTGGCTAAACGTCTGATGCATATGGTACACTTAACTGGAAACACTTCAGGAATGTCGAAGTCGTCATCTGATTGGTTGAATTTTATCGGATTTCCGGGAGGCGCGAGTGTCGCGTTTATTTTCGGTCCGCCGGGAAACAAAGCGCAGACGTGTGATTGCGGAAGAAAAACTGTTGTGTTTACATGAGTGACAATGAGCATTTATCAAGATCAGCTAAACGTAGAATTCTCAAAAGTATGCGAGGTTCACGGGAAAGACTCTTGAAGTTTTCTTCTCCTTCTTTGATTTTCTATGCTGACTGACTTGTTGCACGCAGGTCTGTTGTTGTGGGGACATTTCCACGCACTGAAACGTGACGCTGAACGAAACGAACTGTAATTGGTTGTTTTACATGTCGGTCAAACGGCCTTATGGGCGGGCCTTGGCCAAAGAAAGCTGCTATGAATTCCAGACCTTCAGCCGTCAGTCTGAAGGTCTGGCTACGTGAGACTAGTAACCCGCTGACGCCGACCTCGTCTACTCCGTGCGTTTCTCAGCATTGGTCCCGAGCGTCCAGGTCACGATCAGCCATGGTTTCATTCACTCCGGCTCCAACACACCACCACGAAGCCTGGGTGGTTCCGCGGAAGCCGCGAGCCAGGACAAGAATCTTTTCGCCCCTCCCGGTGTTCGAGATCTCCACTCAGAACCGCTTCTCCCCTCTTCGTGAAATGGAACGCGATGCTGTGATCATCGGCGATTCCACCGTCCGACACGTCCACGCTACGTTAGGTAAAAGTAAGGTGCACAGTCACTGCTTTCCTGGTGCTCGTGTTCTCGATATCACTGCGCGGGTAACTGAGATCTTGAACGGTGACGAGCGCGTCGGAGCTGTTGTGCTGCACGCGGGAGCTAACGACACTAGGCTGCGACAGACGGAGGTTCTGAAGAAAGACTTCAGGAGCCTTATCGATACGGTACGCAGTACATCGCCTGAAACATCGATTATTGTGTCTGGACCGCTTCCTACGTACCGACGAGGGCATGAAAAGTTCAGTAGATTATTCGCGCTAAATGAATGGTTATTGTCATGGTGCAATGAGCAGAAACTGCTCTTTGTAAATAATTGGAATCTGTTTTGGGAGCGACCAAGGCTCTTCCGCGCTGATGGCTTACACCCAAGTAGAATCGGGGCAGATCTTCTGTCGGATAACATCTCCAAGATGTTAAATACCGTTTGACTAGTATCCAAAAATCCAAATCACAGTCTCTACTGCACCAATTTAATTGATATTAATACTAGTGTAGAACATTGCATAGAAACTGTGTCTATTCCTCGTCTACTAAGATCAAATAATAAATCTACTGCGGGATCTAGAAAAAATCGAATTGTTATTAAAACAAAAAATCTCGCTATTAGTGAACAAAAACAATTTCTAAAGCTAGGTCTTCTAAACATTAGATCGCTCACACCTAAGGTGGTTATTGTAAATGAAATGGTCACCGACAATAATTTCGATGTTCTGTGCCTTACTGAAACCTGGCTTAAACCAAATGATTATTTCGGTCTAAATGAGTCCACCAGGATACTGTTATAAGCATGAGCCCCGTCTGATCGGTCGTGGCGGCGGTGTTGCAACAATCTACAGAGATATCCTTAATGTTACTCAGAAAACTCGTCATAGGTTTAATTCGATTGAAGTACTTGTGCTAAATGTTACGCTTTTAGATGTAAGAAAAAAATCCCTATTATCTCTAGCATTGGCTACCGTATATAGACCTCCAGGGCCTTATGCCGATTTCCCAAAAGAGTTTGCTGACTTTCTATCAGATCTTTTGGTCAACGACGATAAAGCATTATTTGTTGGAGATTTTAACATACACGTAGATAATTTAAATGATGCGTTAGGGGCTGCGTTCACAGATTTATTAAACTCCTTCGGGGTCAAGCAAAACGTCACCGGACCAACTCATCGTCTTAATCATACACTCGATTTAATTATATCATATGGAACCGATCCAACCGATATAGATATCATTCCACAAAGTGATGATGTCACTGACCATTACATGGTAACTTGCATATTAAGTACTGCTGTAATATGTCATGCTGCGCCACGTTATCGACCAGGTAGAACAATTCTTCCATCCACCATAGATCATTTCTCAAATAGCTTATCTGATCTGTCTCAGCTGCTGCCTGAACCCAAACAAACAGATGAACTAGATGAACTAACTAGCACCATGAGCACCATTCTCTCTAGAACATTGGATATTGTTGCACCTATTAGATTAAAAAAGGTTAGAGAAAAAAGTATAGCACCATGGTACAATAATACTACGTATGTTTTAAAGAGAGAAACCCGTAATTTAGAGCGTAAATGGAAAAAAACTAACTTAGAGGTCTTTAGAATCGCGTGGAAAGACAGTATGTCACGTTATAAAAAGGCCCTTAAAACGGCCAGGGCTGAGCACCTCAGCAAACTAATAGAAAACAACCGAAATAATCCAAGGTTTTTATTTAATACCGTGGCTAGACTAACAAATAAACAGACGTCGTCTGAACAAAATACCGCGTTGCAGTTTAGTAGTAATGATTTCATGAACTTCTTCACCGGGAAAATTTAAAGCATCAGAATCAAAATCGTAAACGTTCAATCTTTACTCGCGCCTTATAATTCAGCCGCAATTATCACCCCGCAAGAACAATTACAATGCTTTACAACCATAGAACAAAAAGAGTTAAATAAACTTATCACTTCATCTAAAACAACAACATGTTTATTAGATCCTATACCAACTGAACTACTGAAAGAAGTGTTATCTATAGTGGAAGAGCCTCTTCTCAATATTATTAACTCATCTTTATATTTAGGTCATGTTCCAAGAACGTTCAAGCTGGCGGTTATAAAACCTCTTATTAAGAAACCACATTTAGATCCAAATAACCTAGCAAATTACAGACCCATTTCGAATCTTCCATTTATGTCAAAAATATTAGAAAAAGTTGTGTCCAGTCAACTCGGCTCTTTCTTGCAAGAAAACGACATCTATGAAAAGTTTCAGTCTGGATTCAGGCCACATCATAGCACTGAAACTGCGCTTGTTAGAATCACAAATGATTTACTTTTAGCTTCGGACCAAGGCTGTATCTCAGTACTAGTTTTACTTGATCTTAGTGCTGCGTTCGACACTATAGATCACACAATACTCTTAGATCGACTACAAAATTACACTGGTGTTCAAGGACAAGCACTAAGCTGGTTCAGGTCATACTTATCTGACCGCTACCATTTCGTCTACTTAAATGGAGAAAAATCGATCATAACTTCGGAAAACTATGGAGTGCCGCAGGGATCTGTGTTAGGCCCTTTATTATTCTCAATATATATGCTGCCACTTGGTAATATTCTAAGGAAACATGGAATTAGTTTCCATTGTTATGCTGATGACACTCAAATATATATTTCATCACGGCCAGATGAATACGCTAAATTATCCAAATTGACAGATTGTGTTAAAGATATAAAAGATTGGATGACGCGTAATTTTCTTTTATTAAATCCAGACAAGACAGAGGTAATACTTATCGGTTGTAAAAACCGTCCACAAAACCTTTCACAGCACGACTTTAACATAGTAGGATGCCAAGTTACTTTATCCGCTACAGTAAAAGACCTGGGTGTTACATTAGACTGCAACCTGTCTTTTGAAAAGCATATTTCATATGTTACAAAAACAGCCTTTTTCCACCTTAGAAACATTGCTAAGCTACGTAACATGCTATCAGTCTCTGATGCAGAAAAGTTAGTTCATGCATTCATGACCTCGAGACTAGATTACTGTAATGCTTTATTAGCTGGTTGTCCTGCATCTTCAATAAACAAGCTACAGTTAGTCCAAAACGCAGCCGCTAGAGTTCTTACTAGATCAAGAAAATATGATCATATAACACCGATTTTATCATCACTTCATTGGTTACCTATAAAGTCTTGTATTAATTACAAGGTATTGCTTTTGACTTATAAAGCTCTAAATGGTTTAGCTCCAGTCTATTTAACGGATCTTCTATCGCCCTACAATCCATCGCGCTCTTTAAGATCACTAAATTCGAGGCTTCTGGTCATTCCTAGGATATCCAGATCCACCAAAGGAGGCAGAGCATTTTCACATTTAGCTCCGAAGCTCTGGAATAGCCTTCCTGATATTGTTCGTTGCTCCGACTCGCTCTCACAGTTTAAAACTAGACTGAAGACGCATCTATTTAGCCAGGCATTCATATACATTTTTTATCTTACAGTTACTGTAAATTCGGCCTGTCTTTTGTCTTTTTTTTTCCAGTAATAAACAAACATTGTTAAGTTGTTTTGATTGATACTGTGAAGCAGCTTTGATACAATCTGTATTGTGAAAAGCGCTATATAAATATATTTGACTTGACTTGACTTGACTGTAGGGCGATAGAAGGTCTATTAAATACACAGGAGCTAAACCATTTAGGGCTTTATAGGTCAGTAGTAGTACTTTGTAATTGATACGGAACTTGATAGGTAACCAGTGGAGAGATGATAAAATTGGTGTTATATGATCATATTTTCTTGACCTAGTAAGAACTCTAGCGGCTGCATTTTGCACTAACTGTAGCTTGTTTATTGAAGATGCAGGACAACCAGCTAATAAAGCATTACAGTAATCTAGTCTCGAGGTCATGAATGCATGAACTAACTTTTCTGTATCAGAGACTGATAGCATGTTACGTAGCTTAGCAATGTTTCTAAGGTGGAAAAAGGCTGTTCTTGTAACATATGAAATATGATTTTCGAAAGACAAGTTGCGGTCTAGTATAACTCCCAGGTCTGGTACTGTAGTGGATAAAGTATCAGGACATCCTTCTATATTAAAGTTGTATTGTAAGTGGTTTTGTGGGTAGTTTTTTGGACCAATAAGTAATACCTCCGTTTTATCAGAATTTAGTAGCAGGAAGTTACGCGTCATCCAGCATTTTATATCTTTGAGACACTCTGTCAAATTAGATAAGTTAGTGTTTTCATCTGGCCGTGATGAAATATATAATTGAGTGTCATCAGCATAACAGTGGAAATTAATTCCATGTTTTCTTATAATATTACCAAGTGGCAGCATATATATTGAGAATAGCAGAGGGCCTAACAAGTTAATATAGTAATATATAGTAATATATTATTATATTACTAAATTATTATAATATAGTAATATATTATTATATTATACTCCCTATATATATACACACATATTATTATTTATAATTAAATACAACATATTACATATATCCACATATATATTTAAGATATGTTCATTTTATTTTTCTGTAATAAAAAAATTTTTTTTTGCGGTTCACAAAAGCTAACATATATATATATTAAACATTTATAATATCATATTCATTTTATTAATTATATTATACTCTCTCTATATACACAGACATAGTATGTGTATATTATATATAATATATTATATATATGTAATTTAATATTTGTTTATTTTTCAGATTTTTTAACAAAAACACTGTTAACAAAAAGATGAGTAAACGTTAAAATGTTATATTATATCAATTATATCATAGTATATTATATTATACAATTATTTTAATATTTGTTTCTATTTAATTTTATGAATACAAAAATGTACTTTTTGCTGTTAACTAAAAACAGTATTTTTATGTTTTATATAAAATTGTATGTAATTACTATCGTATATATTCCCCATAACACATATAGTTATGTGGTTTATAATGATGAAATAATATATAATATTATTTTTCATTCCATTTGATAAATCATTCTAACAAATTGCTGCTTCCCATTAAATATTTGAAAAAAAAAAACATTGCTCATTCAATGCTTGGTGGAAGGAATGAGGTGTGGACAGTTTTAAATGTGAGAATGTTTTCCGGAGGGTCTAGGGTGAGTGTGCTCATGGAGTGCAGGTGCAGTCCTGGGGAAAGTTTGCTGTGGTGATTGATGCTGTGCCGGTGTGCTTGTGTGAAGTGTAAGTCGAGGGTTTTGCTGGGGGTTGTCAAGTGGTGCTGTCGAGGTTCTAGCCTGCCAGTCCAGTATGGAGGAAATGAAATCACATAAGTGCCGCAGTGGAGCAGTCACCCAACTGAAGTGCTGGTTCTGCTTTTGGTCAATAAGGAGCAGCTGTGGCCTGATGAACATACGCCTGTGTTTTGGTGGTTACCCAGGGTGAAGTTAATGCATGCTCAGAGGACTGCCTCGTGGTCTCTTTAGATTAAATCAGAGTTGGGCTGCATAGGGTTTAAGCATCCAAAGAAAAGTTCTGGCACCTTTGTTGATCTATGAATATTATACTACATATTTTAATGCATTATCATTTGTGAAACTCATGTTTTCTTGCATAGGCCTATCTATATTTTTCTGAGAGTATTCATGTTTATATTCTTTGCATTTATATCAAAAATGTATTGTGTTGATTAGAAAAATAGCCTGCTCATATTGTCCAATTCCATGCAGTGTGTTTAAGGGAGTGTTCACACTAGGCATGTTTGGTTCTATTAAAACGAACCCTGGTGCGATTACTCTGTTAGTGCGGTTGATTTGAATAAGTGTTAACGCTGCCATCTGAACCCTGGTGCGCATCAAACAAGCGGACTGTGACCCACATTTTCTGCTTCCCAAATTAACTCTGGTGTTGCTCGAAAATACAAATTTAACATGGACTAAACGCAGGGGTCTCCAACACGTCGCTCGCGAGCTACCAGTAGGTCGTGGCCTGATTGGAGGTAGCTCGCCAAGGGTCCGTTCACATTAACTGTTCGTTATTTCAAATGTAGGCGCGTGGGCAAGCGCGCTCATAATTGAAGCGACACGCTCATTTTTTCCAGGCGCAGCGAGATGAGAAAATCTCAACTTTTCAGAATGCCGCAAGCACACCGCAGGTCATGTGACAAGAACCAACCAATCAGCTTCACCCTTTCCGTAACAACATTGAAAGCTCAGTCAACATGAAGGATGGGGGTGCACCCAAACACTACGGGTGTTTTTCTCTTCTCCGTAAATAAATCTTACAGCAAGCGTTTTTCGGTCTTGGAAATCCATTAGCTACTAAAACTTCTTTGTCGTTGTGGAGAGCGCAGTGCAACGACAGACGCCACGGGAAAATCGGACCGAATTTTACTATTAATAATAAAAGATAAGCTAATGTGCATTGTAAATGTCAGTAATTTATCTTTTTTGACTCATTCTTTGTATAAAACTGATTTAAAGGCTAAAATATGTGAGGTTTATCTTTTTATAAAACCTTTTTTGTCAAAACTTTATTTGAACTTGTACATGTTAGTAGATAACATGTTGCAAGACACTCCTTTAAAATCTGGCCATCATTTTGAATGTTATTATTTTAATAATTATGCAAACAAAAAGTGCATATTGATACTATTTTTTTGTTATTTGCTGGTTTTCGACATAAAACTTGGTGAATTGATTTTATTTAGTAGTATTAGTACTTTTTGAACAGGATTCTGTGATAACCGTGATCATTTTGGTCACTATAATCATGAAATGAAATGTTCATGCCATTTCATCTCTAGCTATGATCCACTATAAAATCAACTATAATTATGTGTTTACAGTATAATATGCAAAGTACAATTTTTATAAAAAAAATCATCTCTGATTCTGTTCTTTTCTCTGACATTTAAGGGTGACATATATAGGCCTACAAAAACTCTTTTAGGTCTAAAACAGTTTGGATAGCTGTTAATATGAGAGTTATGAGACATTATTTAAGAGATTTAAGTATTGTATTACATGAGTAGCTCTCGGCCACTTTCATTTTTAAAAAGTAGCTCTCCATTGAAAAAAGGTTGGAGACCCCTGGACTAAAGAGATCTAAATGAACCCAAAACAGGACGTGATGTCACAAGACGCAACCCTAAAGAGTGTCGAATACTCAAGCATACCTGGTTCCTCTAGTCAGGAGCCACGTTGCCCATTACAGTTCAGTACAGGCATCAGAATCGCTGTCTACTTGCAGCAGATATTCGTGTGTGTGAACGTGGAATTTCTGCTGCGGTTTTGAATCATTTACACATTTTATAAACTGTTCATACGCAAATACAACGAGCACATTTCGCCCAACACACAGCATTGTTTTGGATGTTCGTCAAGTTCCGTCGCTAAATATACGTCATAAAAGCTGTTTTAGTTTTGTTTTGTATATTTAGGTTCAGAGTTTAAAATGACAGTGTGACACTGACAGATGATGACAAACGACGAAGTTAATGTATCATTATTTATTTTTTTGGTCCGGTCAGACCAAATCCGATCCAATTGAAATCAGATTTAGCAAGTGTGTACAGCAAAAAATCGAATGAAATGCGATTTTATTTTTTACAAATCCGTTTCGAGCTTCAAAGGCTACGTTCAGACTGTCAGTTCAAATACGATTTTTGTGCATATCCGATTGAAATCCTTTCAGATTTAGCAAGTGTGAACGGCAAAAAAAAAAAAAAAAATCACATGAAATGCGATTTTTACTAAATCCGTTTCAAGCTACATCCATATGGGGTTTGAAAACTTACATAGTGAATTTCGGAAGAAATGTTTAGCAAGAATGAATCACTCATCCTGTTCCATTTGTCCAACACATATAAAACATCTGATGAACTACTCTTTCATTTCCTTTGCATAGTCATTTCAAGTTCTTACATTCCTTTTTTAACTGAGTAATTCCTGGGATGGTGACTATTGTCATAATGAAAATATTAGAGAAGCAACTTTGGTTTCGGACTCATGACAGAGCCTCCAGTTACACATATTGATGCATTTATGAGTCACTGTTTGATTGGAATTGTATAAATAGACACACTTCCTCTGTGGCTTCAACAGCGTTCTTAGAGACCAGCTATAGACAACTGTCCCACAGTTCTCTGAGTTATTTCACTGGCCTATAGGACCTTTAATTCCACTGTGCTCCTGCACAACTCAAGAATCAGCAGAAAAAGAAAACATCCGTTGAGTCAGTAAATGTTGTTTAAGGGGTGCTGGTTTCTTTTGTAGGACTTGAATGTCAATGGGTGTCAGGTTTCATTGTAAAGTCCTTCCTGTGAACCTCTTCACCTATAGAAAGGAGTTTAAAGAGTGGATTGTGCATCTATAGAACACAATCCCAAAGTTATCACATGGCTCTCTGGAACACTGGATTCTGAATGATCAATATTAGAAAACTACAGTCAGATATGTGTATACAATGAAACTGTTGTTGTCCAGTTGTCCCGTCTCTCTTCAAAAACTAAAATAAGTTCAGCTAAGAATGTTTATTTAATGTCCAATTAATTATTATTATTATTTGTGTAAGTAGTCATGCAATAAGTGGGACCATTATCACAAAATAGGTTGCTTTCAGGGTGACTCAAAACCCTGCTGACTTTATCTTATCCCTTACTTCACAACTAAACAGCGCCTTGTAAATTACTATCCATGTCTTTCCAATTCATAACCAATAAGTTCTGTGTTTATGCCATCTTTCTTTCATTAGTACAGCCTGTATGATATCTCTTGTGGACAGAAGAGAAAAACTGCTAAAGGTAATCATCAGCCAACATCCTGAGTCAATTAGCTGTGACAGGACAGAATAATAGGAGATTACATTAGAGAGGTGAAACACGACTCCACCTCCAGGATTCGGGCATCTCCATTAAAGGATGTAGTAGCATGCATGGATTCATGTTTGTTTAACAGGCAGATGTACTTTATAAGCAGGCGAGGAATACCATACAAGCTTACAATACATCATCATTTCAGGGTGGCATGCAAATATTGATAAAATAAGATTGAACAAACTTCTAAGTCCAAGTATGAAATTCAGCACTCATCAGTGTTTTTAGTATCACAGAGATACTTTTATAGTTTTTGTTAATAGTTTGTATTAGTTTTTTATTTTAAATATATTTTCCATTTCATTTTAATTTTAGTTAGAGTTAGTCATTTTGTTGTGTTTTTCTTTCATTAGTTTTTTTTAAAATACTGTCTTCAGAGTTTTTATTCATTTTTATTTAAGTTTTAGCTATTTCAGTACATCTTGTTAAACTGCATGAAATGAGAAGTCTTTGTCAACTAGCAATTTTTTTTATATTTTATTTTATTTAGGTTTTAGTTGTAGTTTTAACCACATTGAACACCCAAGCAACCACATATCAACACCTTGACAACCACCAAGAACACCCTAGCAACTACCCAGAACAACCTGATAACTACCCAGAACACCCTAGCAAACACATAGCAATGCCCTGGCAACTACCCAGGACACCCAAGCAACCACATAACAACACCCTGGCAATCACATAGAACACCATAGAAAACACATAGCAACGCCCTGGCAACAACCCAGAACACCCTAGCAACTACCCTGAACAACCTAGCAAACAAATAGCAAGCAACACCCTGGCAACTACCCAGAACACCCTAACAACTACCCAGAACTCCCTAGCAACCACATAGCAATGCCCTGGCAACTACCCAGAACACCCTAGCAACTACCCTGAACAACCTAGCAAACAAATAGCAAGCAACACCCTGTCAACTACCCAGAACACCCTAGCAACTACCCTGAACAACCTAGCAAACAAATAGCAAGCAACACCCTGGCAACTACCCAGAACACCCAAGCAATCACATAGCAACACCCTGGCAACCACCCAGAACTCCAGAGCAACAACATAACAATGCCCTGGTAACTACCCAGAACTCCCTTGCAAATGCATAGCATTGCCCTGGCAAACTGTATAAAAAGTATTTAATTTGAGTCACAATTTGATATTTTCTTACAAGTCGTTTTGGATAAAAGCTGGTAAATAAATAAATGTAAATGATCTCTGTTATTTAGTTTCATTCTGCTTTGTTGTGATGGATCTGTATGGTTTCAGTGTATCTTCTCAGGACACGACAGACTCTTTGCCAAATTTAGGCCAACTTGTTTTCACAAGGCAGCAGAAATTCCATCTGGATCCAATCGTAGCCCCGAGGTGCCTCCAATGCAAAGCCTTCTGGAGGTGTGTGCCGGGTTTTGGCGTGACGCCCAAACTAGCTGATAAAACCAGATAAGGTTTTGTTCAAGATTAGGGCCAGGGCTCTTATTTTAGCCTAACTGGAAAATAGCTCTTGGAGACGGCATTTAAGCTGTGGTTTGAGAAAGAAGGAAAAATGATAGCTTGGTTTTAAGGGAGTTCTCAAACAACAAGTTTTGATGCTGCTAACATTACCATGAACTGTTTTGGAGAACGTGCTAACAAAACTTGTATCTGGTATATCTATGTTAATCATTTTTACTTTTTGTGTTTGCTTATTATACAGTGATTCTCTCTACCCAGCATTCTTGCCTCAGTTTTCCCACTGTATGACTTTGCCACTCTGGTCCAAACCCAAGCCAAACATCTGCTTTAATGCTGGAGGAAGTCGACAAAGCCTCTTTTCAGGTCTGTAGATCACGTGACTCGATGTGAAACGGTCTTGGACGCCAGATCTCTTCCACCCTTTTCCTCCATGGAGTAAAGGGAAAGAAAAGGAAGAGGCATGATTTGTTTTAAATATACAGTAATTAGTTTACGATCACCTGCCAACCACCCAAAATGGTTGTAGGCTGAAGGGTGATGCTCTCCTGTGTTTCTAATTAAGGTGGAGAAGTGGCTCGCCATGAGCAAAGCTTTTTGTCAGCTTTAATCCTGTGCTTGGATCAAACGAACGACTGCATTATTAACTTTGAGTGTGACTGAGGTCCGGAAGCAATGGGGGTCTGGTTTCCACTCATGTGCACGTGGAAACTGTTTGGCGCGGTCCCTGCTGGTTTACTGAAGGTCTTCTTAGCAGCAGTTCTTTTTCCCTAATGAGCGAAGTTTAAGAACCTCTCTGCAAATATGGGAAACCTGGCAAATTTCAGTTCAGATTTTAGCATCACGGTCTTTTAAAAAATAAAGGTTCCAAAAGGAGTTTTTTGCAATGGAAGAACCATTTTGGGTCAGAGGTGTAAAGAATACCTGAAAACCATACTTGATTTCAAACAAACATCGTCAATTATTCCTTACGTTCTTCACACTAAGAAAAAAAAGGTTCTTTTAAGAATTGTTTACTTAAAGTGTGTCAGGTAAAAAAATTTTTTTTAGATATATTAAATAAGGTTTAGATGTCTGAGTGAAAATGTAGTTATTAAAATGATTACTGTAATTGCCCTACAATAAGCTTTATAGCCATTTCTGTCAAGATCATATTTTTAAAACACAGCTGAGCTGTGACGTCAGAAGAGGGAGACGTGCTGAAAAAGTTCTATTCAAGAATGGAGAGTTTTGAGTCTAAGGAGATCCAAAATCCCCCTCAAACCTACGATGGCCCACAGCCATACAATTTTGAGCCTCCCAGGCGTGAGACAGATGAGGAGCCAAACAGAAATTTAAATAATTCCTATCGAAGAAACATAAATATCTGGTGTGAAGAGAACCAGTGGAGAGTTGGTCAGGTGTCTTGGTAAGTAGGCCATAGCCAGGCGTAACTTAGAGGTGGAACGGTACATGTATTCGTATTGAACCGCAATGGTACGGGCATCACGGTTCGGTGCATGAATATACACGGAGAATACACGGTATTAAAATAAATAAAACTCGCGTGCAAATTAATTTATGCGGAACTACTGTTAGATACGCTGGTTATTTAGGGACACATAATCTGTAGCTCCGCCTTAGCCCTGAAGCTCCGTGGCTATAATGAACAGGCTGCGATGTCAAGATTGCAATGCTATGTTGGTGTGTGTCATAGACTGTAAAAGGGCGTGTGTGTGTGTGTGAGAGAGAGAGAGAGAGAGAGAGAGAGAGAGAGAGAGAGAGAGAGAGAGAGAGGCGCGGGCGCGATCAAACAGTGGAAACATAAAAACTGGAAGAAATGGGCGCTGCAAATGACCGAAGTCTTGGATGCCGACCGAAGCAGCACTGAAGTCAGCGCGTTTGGTCCGAACAAAGTTGACCCAGGCACGGAACACAGACCTGTTTTGGGGAAAAAGTGGACTCTGTGACCGGTTTTAACGGTGTTTTTGCAACCAGCACAAACGCAGTAATTCACCATCGTGAAAATACGCATGCGTATACCTAACTAACTACCTAACTTAAATAACTAACTAAATAAATAAATGTCCTAATCACTCATTCTCTCGCTCGCTATCACTCGTACAATTATCAACACAGCTCACAAACTCACTTTCTCAGCGACCTGGGGAGACGTCTCCCTCTTATGACGTCAAGCGATTCGTTTGGGGGGAGGAGCAGTTTTAAGTGAGTACTGAAACTACTTTTTCATCTTATATTCTGCCTTTAGGTATTGAAAAACATACAAAACAATACATCAACTTGTCAAACGTGTATTTCCCCTAGCTATTTTGTGTTAATCATAATTACAAATTTAACCTGACATACACACTTTAAAGGTTCTTTGGGGGAACCCTAAAATGGTTCTTCTATGGTAACTGCTTATACTATGGTTACCACACCTCAAGACATTGTTCAGATGTTGTATTTAGAGGCGTGTCAGGTTTTTGTCCTTAAAACGCTCTTCTGTGTAGGACTAATTTCTTACGCATCTCACACCACGCCTCTGTTGCTAATTCCAAAACGTCATTTTAGAGCTAGTAACGGAGGCTTGAGCCATTGATAGCAGACTAATGCAGTTATTAGAGAGAGAGAGAGAGAGAGAGAGAGAGAGAGATTAAGGGTGTGTGAATTACCTAAATCTGAAACTGTAAGTTTATCTGCTTCTAAAACAGCGCCGTTATTACCTTGCTAGTGAGAAATGTCATGTAGCTTTTAAGTTGCTAAACTATTTTAATGAAGATAATCATCAGAGCAGCGCTGACAACACGTTTCTGTGCGAGTGGGTGTCCATACTGTATGTGTGTGCATTTGAGTAATAGAGAGAGCATGTGCTTTCCGTACAAAATAAAACTTAATTTTGTGGCAAAAACAAACGTGGAAATAATTTGTTGTTTTTATCCTATTGTTCACTATATTTATTTGCTCGGTCAGTGTCGTTGGGTTTTAGTTCTTTGGGCTGTAAAGACCTTTGAAATACCTGAAATCATTTGGCGAAGTGATATGGAACTGTAATGCGGTCAAGACCTACCTGGAACTATATTTTAGGCGTACGTTATTTTCCCAGAAAATAATTGCACACCTTACAACGTTCTGTCATGATTCTGCCATCATGTTATTGATTATTCCTAGTCTTGTGGCAGGATCATGACAGAACCAATGTTTTGTGTACAACCGCATGGCCAATTGTTTGGCCATGTGCTTGTGGTGTCTCGTTACGTTACCCCGCCCCCTTGTTATCCTCGTCTTGTGATTATTGTCTAGTCAGTTTCACCTGTCCTCGTCATTAGTGTTCCCTTTATAATCCCCTTGTTTTTGCTGTCCTGTGTCGGTTCATTATTTGATGCTGTTTCTCATTGTATGAGTCTCCTTGTGAGTACCTTGACAGTACCTTGAAAGTCTTGTATCGTTCTTAGTCTTGTATTACTGTCAGTCTAGTCCTGTCAAGTGTTTTCTAGTTAAGTTATCTCTAGTTTGTATTGTCTTTGTTTTGCCCCCTCGTGGGTTTTTGTTTTCTGTTTGTTATAATAAACGTTTAGTGTCTACATTTTCGTCTGCGCTTGGGTTCTCCATCCATCCTCATAACAGAATGAACCGACCAAAACAGAACCCAGCAGACAGTATGTGCTTTCCTGCCAAGCGACCTCCGGGCCCCTCTGATCAATGTTGGTTATCAACTCCCCGCAACAGGAGCGTCAATCTTCCATACTCGCCTGAGGGTGAGTGGATCCTGTCGAACTACGCTCAGCTTTATGATTGTTTCTCCCGGGAGGAGTCAGAGACGGCGTCCTCGTGGTCTTCGCCTGCTGCCTGCCTACCAATAATTCCGGAGGGTCGCGTATTAGCGGTGGTCACGCTAGAGAACCAGGCTCACCTCGTTTCGACTCCAGAGGCGTCTTCCACACCCGCTGACCTCCGTGGAAAACGAGGTCATCTTCATCTGAGCTTACCCAACCAGAGATGGTCTTCTCTGTTCCCGTTTCCTCTTCTGTTGAGCCCGGTCAGCCGATCGCGAGCCCTGCTGTGACCATTGCCCCGCGGCCAAAGAGAAAGAGGAGAAAGAAGGGAGCTTCCCGTTTCCCATCGCCATCTTCTCCTGAATCTGCAGCCGTGACCGCGGTTCCTGAGGCTGCAACAGTAAGCGCTGTTCCAGAGTCTGCAGCCACGACCGCTGTACCTGAGGCTGCAACTATAAGCGTTGTTCCAGAGTCTGCGGCTGACAGCGCTGTTCCGGAAGCTGCAACGCTAAGCGCTGTTCCAGAGTCTGCAGCCACGACCGCTGTTCCTGAGGCGACATCTGTGAACGCTTGTCCTGAATCTGCTGCTGGAAGCGCGATTCCTGAGCCCGCGGTTGAGAGGGTCTGATGCAGTGATGCCTGCCATGAGAGCCACGGCCGATCGAGCGGCTGATGCAGTTTTGCAGGCTGTTTCGTCACAACATGAAATGCCTGTCATCATAGCTGCCAGGACCCTGTCTGATTATTTGTCGTGTCTAGTCAAGATCCTCAAAGTCCCTGTCCGTCCTGTTTTGCCCTCAGTCCCTGAGCCTGCCGCCGAGAACGCTGCACCCGAGCCTGCCGCCGAGAACACTGCACCCGAGCCTGCCGCTGAGGGTACAGTTTCAGAGCCTATGGCGGTCACCGAATCAGAGTTCTGGAGCGTTGATTCTGGGTCTACCTCTGGGAGCTCTGTTCCTGTTCCCGCCCCCCTTCCGCCTGATAATCCCCTTGTTTCCGTTCCACTACCTGCTGCTGCAGTCCCCGCTGTCTCCGGTCATCCGTTTGTTTCCCCTGTCTCCTCTGTCATGTCTCATCCCCGGACTGTTTCCCTGTTCGTCCCTGTCGCCACTAGTCCCTGTACTGTTTCCCCTATCGCCACTAGTCCCCGGACTCTTCCCCCTGTCACCACGACACCCCGGACTGTTTTGCCCAAGTCTCGTCCTCGTGTGTCTTCCTCCAAGCCTGCCCGGATTCTTCGTTCCCCGCCCTCGTCCCGTGGACCTAAGACCCCCAGTCTTCCCATCTTCCCTGGACCTCCCCCCATGAACTGTGTGTTTCCTCCACCCCCTCTGCCTTGCATGTTGTTCTTGATGTTTCACCCGAACCCTGTTATTGTTTATTCATGTATGCCATTGCTGATGTTCACCATGTTTTGTTGGTTCTTGTCCATGTCTCGTTCAGTCTTGTCTTGTGCTTAGTGTCCCTTTTGAGGAGCGGCTTCCAGACGCTCCTCAAAGTGGGGGTTCTGTCATGATTAATAAACGTTCGTCATCTACTCAGATTCAAGCATTCAATAGAACACTTTTCCACAATAAAGAACCTAATGTGCAATGGAAAAAGTTTCCGTTTGTAAAGCAACAGTTTGTGATCGGTTGTGTTGGCCACTCAAAATTAAAATAGTGCAGACGAAAGACAAAATTGTGCATATGTCACCTTGGGACAGATTGCTCATCCTTAGCAATATTTTTGCATTTTGACCCAGATTCTTGAACCGTTGGCAGTGTGGCCTACTATTTGTACTACAGTTTTTCAAACACATTTGAAACTTTGAGATGGAACTGTATATTTTATCCCCTCAATGTTTAGTCTTAGACTTACTTTTCACCTCAAGGTGAGCAGACCTAACTATTCACAGATGTTTTTTTGTTTTCTTTTTAGCTTCAAGAGTTGTAGAAGAGAAGTCTATACAGTAGACGTGGAAGAGCCGCCCGTATTATTTTTTTTTTTGCTGTCCACCTCACTAGTTGCACGCAACAACAAAAATTCAGCATGAGTAGTTTGATTCACAAATGACTTGTTTTGAGATTGGTTCTTATTAAGGAATCATTCTCAAACTCATGAGTTACTGTTTTAAAGTAATAAAAGATTTGTTAATGGAAACAGAACTGTTAAATTGAATATAAATGGTATGGTTTCCATCCCTAGATGTAACTACTCAATTTAAAATCAATGAAACTGAAATGAGAAGACGTTAAGATAATTATTATATTGAAATATCTCCTTAATGATTGCATTAGTTGAATAGTAGCTGTAAAGTACAATGGCAACAGCTTAAGCCTTAAGGCATTGCCTTATCTCTTAAACACTATGATTTGGACAAATGGGAGAATAATGCTTGAGTCTTAGTCTGTGTCTGGACGTTTTTAAGCATCAGACCTTTTGCTCTGTTTACATTCAGCTGGGTCCACGGTGGTGACTGATGGACAGGGATAAAATACCTGCTGATAGAAACAAATGCTGAACTTAGCTATCAGTTATATTTTCCAACCACTTCATGGCCCCTTTAACACAATGTTTGCATTATTTCAATGTGGAGACAATTGTAAGCATGTGCATATTAGACAGGAAACTACAGGCAGATCATTACATTCATGTGCCACAGTCAGGAAAGTATTTTAAAATGTATTGTTTTTTATTAATATTTTTTCACATCTTGGCAATTTAGAATCAAACAATCCAATCATTGAGGGTGCTTTTTGTAGAGGTCAAGATTTGTTCCTTATGGGGCTTGATTATAAGCTGATTACCAAGATTAAAAGTTGGGCAATGCTGTTTTCTACACTGTTGTTGTTGAATACCGATGCACAATTCTCTGTTGGCTTATTCGTGTTACTTATTAACTTGTTGACAGCAATGTAACTCAGCCATAAACTCCCACAGGTGTATATGTTTAGTGGTCAGGACTAAACAGGGGAACATCAGCAATGACAGTTTACTTTATTCAGGTTAGTTTACTCAGGCTTGGCATGGATACTTTTTTTTGGGGGGGGGGGGGGGGGGGGGGGGGGGTCTGGATGTGTACTTCTGTATTTTTCCAGAATATTTTTCTGTTTTTCTTTTTATATATTTTTTTTTACCATTCAAAGAGAACATCAACATTTACAAGATTTATAGATTTCAACAAACAATTTAACATACAATACAAAGTTCAAAGCTGTTGTTCAATATAGAGGATTTTAATCCAATATATTACATTTCAGATGCATAGAATACAAACAGAAAAAGGTGGACGGATGGATGTGGCGGTGGATGAATGGATGGATGGATAGGTAGGTAAATGGTTGGAAGGATAAAGGGAGATGGATGGATGGATGGATGGATGGGCGAATGGATGGGTTGGGTAGGGTAGGTAGGTAGGTGGAAGGATGGATGGGCAGGTAGGTGGATGGATGATAGATGGATGGGTGATAGGTGAATGGATGGATGAATAAATGGATGGATGGATGGGTAGATGGATGGATGGATGGATGGATGGATGGATGGATGGATGGACTGATGTGTAAGTGGATGGATGGATGAATGGGTAGGTATGTAGGTATAGTCCAGTCATTCTAAGCCAAACATTTTTTTAATTGTTTGTTAACATCGTTGATTAATACGTTGATTACTTACATCAAGACAAACAAAAAAATGTATTACAAGTTTTTGGAAATTTTTGTTAACACGGGCAAACGGTGCTGGATGGGATAATCTAATTACGTATGTGCTAATTTGCATAAATAACACAACATATCTAAACATTGGGTATAGCCAGGTGAAAATCTCTTGTTGAATCTTGTTGACATCTTACAGTAAGATACTATAGAGGCAAACAAATGTCACCATAAGGGGCAGAGATTCAGTCATTCATTCAAGGTCCACTCAACTGTCACTAAGCTGTCACTCAGGTAAGAAAGATTTCCTTTTGTTTCTCCTGCATGGATTAATTTGATTGTTTGATCCAGCCACTTTTTATTTTACCTACCTTTTGTTTTCTGTATTCTCCTTTCCCGTGTCTCCTGCTCTTCCCTCAGACTCATTCCCCAGAAACAGTCCCACGGACTCAGTCCCAAACCCCATCTTTGCCATAATAATTAATAAAGGCTGGTTTCTAAAGAACTTCTTCCTGCCTCTGTATTAATGCTCATGGGTAGCCTAAAGGGGTTCCATTCAGACTTTAACATTAAGTAGTTTACTGTTATATGTCAACAAGATTCAACAAGACATTTTCACCTGGCTATACCCAATGTTTAGATCTGTTGTGGTATTTATGCAAATTAACACATACGTAATTAGATTATCCCATCCAGCACCGTTTGCCCGTGTTAACAAAAATTTCAAAAAACTTGTAATACATTTTTTTGTTTGTCTTGATGTAAGTAATCAACTCAGTCATTTTCATGGTGATATCTAAAGGTTAAAATCTTTACCCTATTCACGTGAGAAAATGAATGAATAGGCGTATGAAAAGGCTATATTTGGGTCTTTTTCGAAACTTTCCCCTAATGGGATTCTTCTGGGCTTTTTTTCCTTACTCAGGACATATTGAGGACACACAATCATTTGAGTTTGCTTCTGTTGCAATTTGTTCAATCTTTTTTTCATAAAATGACTGGACTAGTGGATGGATGGATGGATGGCTGGATAGATGAATGGGTAGGTATTTAGGTAGGTGGATGGATGGGTAGGTGGATAGATGGCTGGATGGGTAGGTAGGTAGGTGGATGGATGGGTAGGTGGATAGAGGGCTGGATGGGTAGGTAGGTAGGTGGATGGATGGGTAGGTGGATAGATGGCTGGATGGGTAGGTAGGTAGGTGGCTGGATGGGTAGGTAGGTAGGTGGATGGATGGGTAGGTGGATAGATGGCTGGATGGGTAGGTAGGTAGGTGGCTGGATGGGTAGGTAGGTAGGTGGATGGATGGGTAGGTGGATAGAGGGCTGGATGGGTAGGTAGGTAGTTGGATGGATGGGTAGGTGGATAGATGGCTGGATGAGTAGGTAGGTAGGTGGCTGGATGGGTAGGTAGGTAGGTGGATGGATGGGTAGGTGGATAGAGGGCTGGATGGGTAGGTAGGTAGGTGGATGGATGGGTAGGTGGATAGAGGGCTGGATGGGTAGGTAGGTAGGTGGATGGATGGGTAGGTGGATAGATGGCTGGATGGGTAGGTAGGTAGGTGGATGGATGGGTAGGTGGATAGATGGCTGGATGGGTAGGTAGGTAGGTGGATGGATGGGTAGGTGGATAGATGGTTGGATGGGTAGGTAGGTAGGTGGATGGATGGGTAGGTGGATAGAGGGCTGGATGGGTAGGTAGGTAGGTGGATGGATGGGTAGGTGGATAGATGGCTGGATGGGTAGGTAGGTAGGTGGCTGGATGGGTAGGTAGGTAGGTGGATGGATGGGTAGGTGGATAGATGGCTGGATGGGTAGGTAGGTAGGTGGCTGGATGGGTAGGTAGGTAGGTGGATGGATGGGTAGGTGGATAGAGGGCTGGATGGGTAGGTAGGTAGGTGGATGGATGGGTAGGTGGATAGAGGGCTGGATGGGTAGGTAGGTAGGTGGATGGATGGGTAGGTGGATAGAGGGCTGGATGGGTAGGTAGGTAGGTGGATGGATGGGTAGGTGGATAGAGGGCTGGATGGGTAGGTAGGTAGGTGGATGGATGGGTAGGTGGATAGATGGCTGGATGGGTAGGTAGGTAGGTGGATGGATGGGTAGGTAGGTAGGTGGATGGATGGGTAGGTGGATAGAGGGCTGGATGGGTAGGTAGGTAGGTGGATGGATGGGTAGGTGGATAGATGGCTGGATGGGTAGGTAGGTAGGTGGATGGATGGGTAGGTGGATAGATGGCTGGATGGGTAGGTAGGTAGGTGGATGGATGGGTAGGTGGATAGATGGCTGGATGGGTAGGTAGGTAGGTGGATGGATGGGTAGGTGGATAGATGGTTGGATGGGTAGGTAGGTAGGTGGATGGAAGGGTAGGTGGATAGAGGGCTGGATGGGTAGGTAGGTAGGTGGATGGATGGGTAGGTGGATAGAGGGCTGGATGGGTAGGTAGGTAGGTGGATGGATGGGTAGGTGGATAGAGGGCTGGATGGGTAGGTAGGTAGGTGGATGGATGGGTAGGTGGATAGAGGGCTGGATGGGTAGGTAGGTAGGTGGATGGATGGGTAGGTGGATAGATGGCTGGATGGGTAGGTAGGTAGGTAGATGGATGGGTAGGTGGATAGATGGCTGGATGAGTAGGTAGGTAGGTGGATGGATGGGTAGGTGGATAGATGGCTGGATGGGTAGGTAGGTAGGTGGATGGATGGGTAGGTAGGTAGGTGGATGGATGGGTAGGTGGATAGAGGGCTGGATGGGTAGGTAGGTAGGTGGATGGAAGGGTAGGTGGATAGAGGGCTGGATGGGTAGGTAGGTAGGTGGATGGATGGGTAGGTGGATAGAGGGCTGGATGGGTAGGTAGGTAGGTGGATGGAAGGGTAGGTGGATAGAGGGCTGGATGGGTAGGTAGGTAGGTGGATGGAAGGGTAGGTGGATAGAGGGCTGGATGGGTAGGTAGGTAGGTGGATGGAAGGGTAGGTGGATAGAGGGCTGGATGGGTAGGTAGGTAGGTGGATGGATGGGTAGGTGGATAGAGGGCTGGATGGGTAGGTAGGTAGGTGGATGGATGGGTAGGTGGATAGATGGCTGGATGAGTAGGTAGGTAGGTGGCTGGATGGGTAGGTAGGTAGGTGGATGGATGGGTAGGTGGATAGAGGGCTGGATGGGTAGGTAGGTAGGTGGATGGATGGGTAGGTGGATAGAGGGCTGGATGGGTAGGTAGGTAGGTGGATGGATGGGAAGGTGGATAGATGGCTGGATGGGTAGGTAGGTAGGTGGATGGATGGGTAGGTGGATAGATGGCTGGATGGGTAGGTAGGTAGGTGGATGGATGGGTAGGTGGATAGATGGTTGGATGGGTAGGTAGGTAGGTGGATGGATGGGTAGGTGGATAGAGGGCTGGATGGGTAGGTAGGTAGGTGGATGGATGGGTAGGTGGATAGATGGCTGGATGGGTAGGTAGGTAGGTGGCTGGATGGGTAGGTAGGTAGGTGGATGGATGGGTAGGTGGATAGATGGCTGGATGGGTAGGTAGGTAGGTGGCTGGATGGGTAGGTAGGTAGGTGGATGGATGGGTAGGTGGATAGAGGGCTGGATGGGTAGGTAGGTAGGTAGGTGGATGGATGGGTAGGTGGATAGAGGGCTGGATGGGTAGGTAGGTAGGTGGATGGATGGGTAGGTAGGTAGGTGGATGGATGGGTAGGTGGATAGAGGGCTGGATGGGTAGGTAGGTAGGTGGATGGATGGGTAGGTGGATAGATGGCTGGATGGGTAGGTAGGTAGGTGGATGGATGGGTAGGTAGGTAGGTGGATGGATGGGTAGGTGGATAGATGGCTGGATGGGTACGTAGGTAGGTGGATGGATGGGTAGGTGGATAGATGGCTGGATGGGTAGGTAGGTAGGTGGATGGATGGGTAGGTGGATAGATGGCTGGATGGGTAGGTAGGTAGGTGGATGGATGGGTAGGTGGATAGATGGCTGGATGGGTAGGTAGGTAGGTGGATGGATGGGTAGGTGGATAGATGGTTGGATGGGTAGGTAGGTAGGTGGATGGAAGGGTAGGTGGATAGAGGGCTGGATGGGTAGGTAGGTAGGTGGATGGATGGGTAGGTGGATAGAGGGCTGGATGGGTAGGTAGGTAGGTGGATGGATGGGTAGGTGGATAGAGGGCTGGATGGGTAGGTAGGTAGGTGGATGGATGGGTAGGTGGATAGAGGGCTGGATGGGTAGGTAGGTAGGTGGATGGATGGGTAGGTGGATAGATGGCTGGATGGGTAGGTAGGTAGGTGGATGGATGGGTAGGTGGATAGATGGCTGGATGGGTAGGTAGGTAGGTGGATGGATGGGTAGGTGGATAGATGGCTGGATGGGTAGGTGGATAGATGGCTGGATGGGTAGGTAGGTAGGTGGATGGATGGGTAGGTGGATAGATGGCTGGATGGGTAGGTGGATAGAGGGCTGGATGGGTAGGTAGGTAGGTGGATGGAAGGGTAGGTGGATAGAGGGCTGGATGGGTAGGTAGGTAGGTGGATGGATGGGTAGGTGGATAGAGGGCTGGATGGGTAGGTAGGTAGGTGGATGGAAGGGTAGGTGGATAGAGGGCTGGATGGGTAGGTAGGTAGGTGGATGGATGGGTAGGTGGATAGAGGGCTGGATGGGTAGGTAGGTAGGTGGATGGAAGGGTAGGTGGATAGAGGGCTGGATGGGTAGGTAGGTAGGTGGATGGATGGGTAGGTGGATAGAGGGCTGGATGGGTAGGTAGGTAGGTGGATGGATGGGTAGGTGGATAGAGGGCTGGATGGGTAGGTAGGTAGGTGGATGGATGGGTAGGTGGATAGATGGTTGGATGAGTAGGTAGGTAGGTGGATGGATGGGTAGGTGGATAGAGGGCTGGATGGGTAGGTAGGTAGGTGGATGGATGGGTAGGTGGATAGAGGGCTGGATGGGTAGGTAGGTAGGTGGATGGATGGATGGATGGTAGACTGATTTGTTTTATTCAAAATATATCATGAACATTTTTTTTAATCAATTCCCCTAAGTTGTACTGAGAGCAATATAGGTCTGATGTAAAAATTCTAAATTGATGTTCATCTGAGCAAACCGGCATCACGTTTCTTTCATACATGTAGTCTGTGTATCTTGGCTTGTGATCTACCTACTTTTTCTTTTCATTTTCATGTGGATGCCAAAGAAAAGATATGCCAGAAGTGTCTGTAATCTGTTGTAATCAGTCATGATCCAGTGCCAGATAGCAGAGAGTTCATTAATCAATGTATGGGGATCAAATGCTGCTTATAGTGGGCTACTTATGTATAAAAATTTAAGATGTTGTGGTTGGTTGCTATATGGTTGCTAAGGTGCTCTTAGTGGTTTTAGCTTATAGCACACTGTGTTTTATTGTTATGTGCATTTTCTGGGATTTTTGTTAGGGTGTTCTGGGTGTTTTCTTGGTGGTTGCCTAAATATCTACATATGTCTCAGGTCCCTCCTTCAAAGTAAGTCTATGGGTTTTTTCACCAGCTTTTTAGTCTGCCAAGTCTGATCACTTGCCAAGTCTGATCACAAAAATGATAGCACACTAGAAAGCGACACTAATTATAGTGTTTTAGATGAAACATCTACTGAATGCAAAAATAAATATAAAACACAATGGGTTGGAATACAACACATGCAGCAACAAACTCTTAACTGTTAAGTAAACGCATAAACAATCAAAGTTTATTTACACAGTGAAACTGGGATTTGGCTTGGTTAGTGAGCTGTATAATGGTTTCAGACCTCCTTGTATCCATTCTGTCAGGACTTTGGTATGTGGACTAGCAATTAACCGGATGCTGACTGCAAATGATTGATTTTCTGTGGACAGTTTTTGTTGTGAGTGACACAGGTTCTCTGAATTTTGGCATTGGACCTCATGGCCCCCCCTGCATTCCTCGTAGACCAATGGAAACATGGACCAGATGGTAATAAGGTAAATCTCCCAAAAACCTGTCAAGAACAAGTTTGGTTAAAAAAATAATGTGTTGGCTAATTAAAAAAAATAAAATAAAAATAAAAATGCTACAGTCAAATAAAAAACACATAAAAAAAAAAAAAACATTCAATTAACAAGGCAATCCATGCATTTTTTTAAGTTGTGGTAACAGATCCACTGAATTACTTTTTAAAGTGATACTGTATCAGCAGAACTAAGCAAATATTCCCCCAAAGTGTGTCATTACGCTGATGCATAAAAGCAAACAACAACAACAAAACTCATTTATATACGTAAATTACCTGTGTGTGTGTGTGCGTGTGTGTGTGTGTGCGCGTGCGTGTTTGTGTCATCATGTGACACTCAAGACTGGAATAATGGTGGCTGAAAATTCACAATATGCCTGTTCTCAATTAATCCAAACTTTTGACCGGTAATGTGTGTAATATTCTCATGACTGTATAATATAATATTCTCAGTACTGGATCAAATATTCTACAGCTGTATATATCATATATGTACATAAATATAGTATTTGATACAGTAATGAGAATATTATATTATACAGTCATGAGAATATTGAGAAAATTACCATTGACACTGACAGAGAATTATGTTGAGAAACCTCAAAGAATGTCAGCATGAATGCCAGCCCACATTAGAGTCATTAGATTTTTAAAAGAAAATGTGCTTAATTATAAATAAACAGTCAATGATTCTGAAATGGGCCTCCTATTTCTTTTTTTTATCACTTCTTTTTTTTTATGCAAATGGTTGGCTAGTTTGCATACATGGAATATTTTTACTTTTTGGCAGAAAATAATTTGTCACACCACAGGAACATTTTAAATGAAGTAGATGTGATTAAAATGGAAAAAAAGAACTTATGGACATACCCTCCCAAATACACGATTTCTTTGGATTTTCCTTCGGATTTTGGGGTGAAATGTGACCTGGACCTGAAGCTCTTGACAGGTTTTCGTGAGATTCACCCGATAACTTGCCCCCATCACTCCTAAATGAATAACATCTTTGCTGAAACGGTTTCAAGAACGCACCCCCTGCAGTGAGTTACAAATGAACCACTGAAAAGATACAAACACGGATGGCCGAGACTGGTGCCCCCTTTTCACTTATTCTGAGAGAGATGCTTGTCAAACAAAGCCTTTTTCATGGGGGAGGGGTGTTTTTACCTTTGCCTCAAAATGGAAACAGAAGTTGAGCATGTTTGACTTGTATGGAATTACAGTGCTGGTGTCCCAGTGGACCCTGTGGTCAGGAGCTGAGTTGTAGAGGAGGAGGTGGATGGGGAATCATTGAGGCCAAACGCACTCTCAAACACAAAGAAAAGCTTTCTTCCAACCCCTTTGCTTTCTTTGCTCTTTCACCCATTAAACTGACTCTCTCCTCCACGGCACAAATCAGCGAGGACCCTTGGAGTCGGTCAGGAGGCGAAGCTATGCAGAGGGAGTTTGCCGCACGCTCGCAAGATCAATCTGACATAAACGAGTGCTGTGTCGGCAACATCTACAGATGACAGACTTACAACAGTGCTGGATCGTAATCAATCACAAGCCATAGATGTATTTATCGTGGTGTTTTAGTCCAGATCCACATGCACGTTTAAAAAAAAACAAGCAGTAAATTTGACTTTTATATAAACACTCGGCCTTGTTTCTGCATAAAAGCTTCAGCCGTGTTGTATTTTATGTGGTAACTCTGCACCTTGCTGCTATTTATGGACATTGCAATGTTTTTCTGTAAACTTTTCCACGGTCGGCAAAGCATGAGCTCTCTCAAACACGTAGTTTATACCCGTCTGCATTTCTGTTTCTGTCGAGTCAGACCTCTCGACTGCTTTGCGATGGGTCATTAAGGATGTCAGACCAGTTCTGAAGATTAGAGATTTCAGCATGCTGCGATGTTGGACAACAGGAACAGTTATTTATACAACCACCTTTTGCCTGGTTGATTATAAAACGAGGAAAAAGATGTCCCATTTAACGACCAGGGATTGATTGATCGATCGATCTGTCTGTCTATCTGTCTGTCCTTTATGCATTTGTGTATTTATGTATTTGTGTATTATTTATTATTGTTTTGTTTATTTTTATGCATTATTTTTTATTTATTCTTTATTTATTTATTTTAAATCATTTTTTTTCCATTTATTTTATTAATTTAGATTTTGCTTTGCTTGTGTTTTACTTTATTTATTTATTTATTCATTCGTTCATTTATTTTTTGTGCTTTTTTGCTTATTTTATTTTTATTTATTATTTTTTATTCTTATCTATTGTTTTTATTCATTTAGATTTAGCTTTGTATATTTATGCTTTACTTTATTTATTTATTCATTCATTCATTCATTCATTCATTTTTGTGATTTTTATTTACTTAGGTTTTTGATTCCTTTTTATTTATTTATTTAAGTTCACAGATTAAGAAGTGAAATCAAAGGCTAAATTAAATAATAAGAAAAATGTAACTGTACAATATCCTAACAGCATAAAGAATTCCTATATATGAAAGCATAACAAAATATACTTTTTATTGTAGTTATTTCTTTAAAATACCATTGAAATCAGTAAACTTATACTATTAATCGTCCTTTAACATCAAACAAAATAAAACTCTTATTTTAAACTGTAGGCATTTTTTCTCAATGTCTTTGTTCAGCATCCCACAGGACCACAACTCAAACCAGAGTTAAAACCACCAGACCAACCAACATGGCCATTACGCTTTCCTGCTCCTCTGAGAGACTCCAGCAGAACACAGCTGGGAAACATTACACACTGCAATATGGTCATACAACAAATTAGATCTAAGCACGTGTTGTGTTCTTCCATGTTAAAACCTCATTAATTTGTTCATATACCATGTGGGTATGAATATAGCACGTCAAAACCAAACTAATGGTATTTGCAGTAACCAAAAGAGCAGAACAGGCATCAATGACTGACTGACTGACTGCTTGGACTCGATAATCCGTGAGTTTAGTGAGTCAGAGTCACCATACACTCCCAGAAAACATCAAGTGGAACTTCTCATGTTGGCTATATTTTAGTTTAATTGAGGTACAATCCATTGGGAGCACTTGTTTGCCTGTTGCTTTCAAATACCATGGGAACATTTGTGATAGTCTAGATTCATAATTCACTCCACCTGCAAACCAGGTGGTTGCAATAGAACCTGAGATTGACGGACGGCGTAGTTCACAAACACGGCCGAGGCGACTCAAATAGCTTTTTTTTTTTTGCTTCATCTGAAATTGCAGTAACTCCAGAGATGTTCCTGTTGGAGCAGATCAGAGCTGAATAGCAGAGCAGTCAACATGGAAAGTTCCCTGGAGGACATAGTGAGGGTCTGCTACTCTCATTTTCACAACAGTGTGTTGTAACACTTGCAGTAAGGACATGGACCCCCTCTGGGGTGCAGGCAACCGACAGGAAATACATGTTTGTGGGTATTCTGGGTAGTGAAAAACCAGAGAACGTGCTTGTTTTGTTGATTCCGTATCCATGTCAAGGCCAGGGTAAGATACTCCTCTCATCTTTGTCAGATCCGCTGAGTCAGGCTAAGAAACATGCTCTGATTCTGCGCTGGTCGCTGGCCACGGCTGCCGTGTCTGCTTGTATGCTCTAGATATCAATTACCTTGGGAATACATCCTGTGATTAATCACAGGATTAAAGGGGCAGTTTGTAGGTCATCTTTCACCCAAAAACAATTATTTAATAATATATTTGTTCTGCTAAAACAAGGCAGATGCATTAAAATAAAGGGCAATGTTGGGCAATCAATTCTCATTAATGTATTCAAGTTAAAACAAATGTGTGTGTATATATATATATATATATATACAGTATCTCACAAAAGTGAGTACACCCCTTACATTTCAGCAAACATTTTAGTATATCTTCTCAAGGGACAATACTATAGAAACAGAACTTGGATATATTTTAGAGTAGTCAATGTGCTGCTTGTATAGCAGTATAGATTTACCGTCCTCTGAAAATAACTCAAATAGCTGGCAACAAAAGTGAGTACACCCTAAGTGAACATGTCAAAACTGTGTCCAAAGTGTCAATATTTTGTGTGAGCACCATTGTTATCTAGCAATGTCTTAATCCTCCTGGCCATGGAGTTCACCAGACCTGCACAGGGTGTTGCTGGGACCCTCTTCCACTCCTCCATAATGGCATCACAGAGCTGCTGGATGTTAGACACATGGCGCCTCTCCACCTTCTGCTTGAGGACCTACACAGGGACTCAATGGGGTTCAGGTCTGGAGACATACTTGGCCACTCCATCACCTTCACCTTCAGCTTCCTCAGCAAATGATAAAATGGTAAATGGACTGCATTTTTATATCGCTTTCACAGACCCAATGGCCACCAACGCGCTTTACATATTCCCTTACATTCACCCATTCATTCATACAAGCAAGGCAGTTGTCATCTTGGAGGTGTGTTTGGAGTCGTTATGATGCTGTTCGGCCCAGTTTCTGAAGGGAGGGCATCATGTTAAGAATGTCACAGTACATGTTGGAATCCATGTTTCCTTTAATGACGGGCAGCTCCCCAGTACCAGCAGCGCTCATGCAGCCCCAGACCATGATGCTACCACCACCATGCTTGACTTTAGGCAAGACACAATTTTCTTGGTACTCTTTATCAGGGCATCTCACTCCTCACTTGTGAGCCAGCTTCAGAAGAGGCTTCCTTCTGGGACAACGAACATGCAAACCGACTCGTTGCAGTGTGCAGTGTATGGTCTGAGCACTGACAAGCTGACCTTCCGCTTCTGCAACCTCTAAAGCAATGCTGGCAGCACTTCTGCACCTGACACACAGCACGAGGACTCAACTTCTTTGACTGACCCTTGCGAGGCCTGTTCTGAGTGGAACCCGTCTTGGAAAACCTCTGTATGACCCTGGCCTGTCCTGTAACTCAGTGCCATGTTGAACATCTAGTGGTCGGTATGAGAGAATTTTACTCAAAGCACCAAATTTGAACTGCTCTAATACAAGATACACAAATTTGTATGGTCCTGTCAAGCAGACAAAAAAACATGAACATGATGAATAGGACGTGGCTTTGCATGGTCAAACGACGTACAGCTACTATCACTTAGGGTGTACTCACGTTTGTTGACAGCTATTTTGACAATAATGGCTGCATATTGAGTTATTTTCAGAGGACAGTAAATCTATACTGCTATACAAGCAGCACATTGACTACTCTAAAATGTATCCAAGTTTAATTTCTATAGTATTGTCTCTTGAGAAGATATACTAAAATGTTTGCTGAAATGTGAGGGGTGTACTCACTTTTGTGAGAAACTGTGTATATACAGTATATATATATATATATATATACTATTATATATATATATATATATATATATATATATATATATATATATATTATATATATATTATATATTATTATATATATATAATATATATATATATATATATAAGTTAGTAAATATTGTTTATTTTTGTTGAAAAAAAGAAAGAAAGAAAGAAAGAAAGAAAGAAAGAAAGAAAGAAAGAAAGAAAGAAAGAAAGAAAGAAAGAAAGAAAGAAAGAAAGAAAGAAAGAAAGAAAGCCTGGATATGCAAGGGCAGAGATGTTTGACAGCTTGATTTTGAAATGCTGTACACTGACATGGCAAAAACTTTGGCGTGTTTCACTTTGAAGTTAAACATCTAGGGCGGCTCTGTATGTTCCAGTTTTAAGGGTTGTTAATCTGTGTTTTCATTTACTTTTCATCATACTGTGCCTCTACAAACCCAGAAAGGAATGAGGGCCACCTACGGCACAGAAATCGTCTTAAAGTGTGTCATAAAAACAAGCCACATAGCAGATTGCCGGTATAATGTGCTGCAGAAAATTGTCCTGTTGAATGAGACCAGCGTCTTTTTAAAGAACTGCAGCATGTTGAAGCAGGGCCGCTGAGTTGAAACATGCTTAGAGATGTCCAATAAAACGGCACTGCCTCCAGAACTCCAGCTGTGGTCCTCTGTAATAGGCATATAAAGAAAGCCTTTATTAAAACATGCCTCGGTATGCGCTGTCAGTCATGAAAGGCCAGGCTCTTGTGCCCTAGTATATTTATCTTGATCTAGGTCCCATCGTCATGATGTTATCCTGATATTGATAAAACAAACAGATGAGGTAGAGAAGTTTGTTTATGGAAATTAATTCTGTCATTGAGTGTTTGAATCTCATCGAATTAGATGGATAATGAATGATAATGCATTTGTTTAATTCACCTTTGTTGGGACATCGGCTGATGTAATACCTCAAAGTCCTTGAATTATAAACGTAATTGATATTATTGGAAATAAACAGTCTCAGCTTCTATTAGACCACCCACAGTCCATTCACTGACTGTTTGATGTTACACACAGAAAATAAAAGTGCTGGCTGAAATATGATCAGAGCATATTTCTGAATATCTGGTTTAATTTGTGATAGAAATATATCCATAAATTCCAATGTAAACATTTTCATTTAAAAAAAAGTTGCTTGTATACTCTATTGTTATGGATTCATAAGATTTTTTTAATGTCTTTTAATGTTTTTGAAAGAAGTCTCATCATGGCTGCATTTATTTGATCAAAATACAGTAAAAGCAGTAATATTGTGAAATATGTTTACAATTTAAAATAACTGTTTTCTATTTTAATATATTTTAATTAAAATGTCATTTATTTCTGTGATGGCAAAGCTGATTTTTTAGCATCATTACACCAGTCTTCAGTGTCACATGATCTTCAGAAATCATTCTAATATGCTGATTTGCTGCTCAAGAAACATTTCTTCTTATTATTAATGTTAAAAATAGTTGTGCTGATTACAATTTTTGTGGAAAACTATATTTTTTTTAAACAGGATTATTTGAATAGAACGTTCAAAAGAACAGCATTTATTTGAAATATAAATCTCTGTAACATTATAAATGTCTTTACTGTCACTTTAATAAAAGTATTAATACTATTTAATAATAGTATTACGACTTTCTATTTAATTCTCTCTCTGCCCATTCCAGGGATTGACTTAAGTCCGCAGGCTGTACGGCACAAAGGAAGGTCAGCCAACATTTCTGAAATCTTTACCTTCGAATTTAACATGTAAGCAGAAAAAGAGACTCGTTCCTCATCCTTCACAACCGCTCTGACTGACTGAATCCACTGGGCAGACCATCAGAGACAGGAAAATAAACATCCCGAGAGCTGAAACATTCAACTATCAGAAGACATGGTGACTTTCCGGGCTTTTGCTTCCTTTCTCTTTTCTTTGATGTATCGTACTGGCAGTTGGAATTAAGAATGCACTAGCCTTTCCACAGATGAATTTGTTAAATCGGTGTCATTTAAGGCCTAGGCTATCTTGTTCCATGTCAGATTTGTAGATGTAGTTAGTCAATTGACCCAATTAATGAGGAAATTAGAGGATGGCACTGATCTGTTTAGTATATAAAGTGACCCAAAAGGGGAAATGAGGACCTTCCCCGCCATTTACGGGACGTTTCAGCCATTTTTCTCCAAAAGTCCATTGGGAGTAACTTGTTGAAGAATGTAATGAATTTCCTTTCCCTGCATCTGCATTGTTAACATCTCCCTGAAGGCTTGTGACAGGGAGCAGGTGAGAGACCTATAAATCAAAGCTCCATAAATCCACTGCCCTCTCTGGTTGCAAGTTTTCCACTGATAACTTCTAACAACACGCCACTGAATATGACACGCACATATAAGTTCAATCATTTAATCCCAGCAAGCCACTCGACTGAAATTCATATGTGCTGTCAGCAAGCCTAAAACAACAATGGGTTAACCCTAATATGGGATGGACTTCAAGAAATGTTGAATAATAAGACTGGGTAATATTATGCATCAGGTCTAGCTTGTCAGATTGGATTGATTAACTATATTTGTTTTAGGTTTTTGGAACGTGCAACAGAGGTCCCATTACTCTTCGGTTGCACGGTTGACATAGTAGAGGTAGCGTCACTGGGAATTCATAAAAATGGAGACTAGAAAATGAGGATTGCAGCACCAACATCAAAGGCTATAGTTGTGCGCGTCTTTGTTTAATGTGATTTGTGCTGTTAGCATGTGGTTTTATTTTAACTTATCATATTTTAAACATACTTGTGTACACTTGCACAAAGGAAAAATACGTTTTTGGGATAAAATTATATCCTCGGTCATCCTATACTGTACACATTAATACTCAACACCTCTGGTGGCAAAATAGTACTGATGAATTTTACAAGTGCCTCCATTTTTCCATACCGTCGACCAAAACATTCTGTTATAATTTAAGACATCTGTTGGTCATCAAGTGTATGATATTTACACCTACATGATAATTACTGGAACATAACACACTTCTGAATGTGGTATCTGAATAATCGCCACACAAATCTTGATCTTCCAGTCCTGTGATCATGTTACATGGATCAAATTGCTCTCAGAGTTTCTACTCCCGAGTGAAATGCAGTTTGTCAGTGATAAATTATAGTCAAGATTATTGTATACCTGGAAAAAGTGAGCTTTGAGGAATGTGGGAAACAAAAGGGGCAAATTCCAGTGATCATGTTTAAGTGGTTTATTGGTGGGATTCAAAAAACTGAAAATGAAAATTTTCAAGTATTATTTCTTTGGCATCAGGTGAACGTGTATCATGTAGCGATAAGAAAGTAGAGAATTTAGTCGAATTGTCAGAAGTTTTGTTGGTTCCCATGAAGGACATAAAAACTAGAGCTGTTCACCCTAAGTCTGACACACACGTGACCTGTGATCGTGAGGTCACGGTGTCCAGTCCTCCAAGGATTTTATCACTGAGCCCTCAGGGTAAAAAACACCTCCCTGTAATTGGAGTAAGGAAGTTTTTGGGAAAATCACAGGTCAAAGCATTGAGTGCGGCATAAACCTGTATTTGGAAGTCGTAAAATTCTTGGCAACTCAAGCTGATGTTGTCAGATTTCATCACAGACCAAATTGTATTAGACAGAAGAAAAAAAACTTAATTACAACTAGTTTAAGGCTATGTTCAGACTGCCAGCAGAAATCAGATTGTTTGCATATCCAGATTTTATCCAGATTAGATTTTTTCCAATCTGATTCAAACCACATTTAGAGGTGGTTTGAAATGCGACTCCAATCAGATTTTTAACGATGTGTCTCAGTTTGGACGCTCTGGCAACTCAAATCGTCACCCTTAACGTGTCACACAACGGTAACGTCAAAACCGGTGACAGAAATACCAGAAGTATTCATACAGTATGCAAACTGTATGTCCAATGATTTCGGCCATGACTACAGCACTGAACATCACAATATATACCAGTCTCCTCCGTCGCACAAGAAAAACACAGCAATGGAGGAGACTGGTATATATTGTGATGCTCTGGTCTTCCGCGTGCTGCCAAAACAACGCCAACCCGCCGTGGCATGGACTCTACAAAAACCCTGAAGGTATCCTGTGGTATATGCTACCAAGATGCTACTAGCAGATCCTGTAGGTTGCGAGGTGGAGCTGAACTTGTGGTAGGTAGAACTTGTCAAATTTGCTTTCATATGAATGGGGTTTCCCAGCAGAACATTGCGGATCACACTCCCTCCACTGTTCCACATCGCCGTCCCACAGTGATCCTGGTGCCATCACTTCCCCAGGTAATCATTGCACACTTACAAGGCCATCCACATAATGTAAAAGAAAACGGTAGTCATCGGATGACGACCTTCTTCCACTGCCCCAAGTTCCAGCTCGGATGTCCACGTGCCCATTGTAGGAGCTATCGACAGTGGACAGGGGTCATCATTGGCACTCGGATTTGTCTGCGGCTGCAGCCCCATAAGCATCATAGTGTGACGCACTGTGTGTTGTGACACATTCCTCCCATAACCATCATTAAAATTTTGTGTGACTTGTGCCACAGTAGACCTTCTGTTGATTTGTACCAGACGGGATAGCCTATATGTATATACACGAAAACATATCCAACTCACAGTTCACCACAAAATCAACAGAAATCAAAAGTCAGAGATTCAATACAAACCAATTCTTTCAAAAAATAAATAAATATGTGGACTATGTCACCCACTTTAACTTTGTAGCTCTATAAACGTACTGTATGTCAATAATTACCTCTTTTGTATCTATATTTATGTCTCCATTTTAGGAGCTACATCTAAGACAATGTTGATGCTTGCATAAAACCCATTTTCCACTGGGATCCACAGTATGTCTTAGCTACTGAGTGCTGCTTATTGTCTGTAATTTGTGCTCTATAATCAGTTTCCAAGCATTTAGTCTTTTATTTACCTGGGCACAGCCCATGTGGAAGTGACACACTCTGTTAAATGTGTGGCCCGATCCTAGAGGCGCAGCTATAAAACAATGGTTAGCTTTAATTGCAATGCATGGGTGGGCCTTCATTATACCCTCACAAATGCACAAGCTGACTTACAGAGAGATTTGAGAGAGCAAGCGAGCACATGGCTAACTGTTTGCAAATCTCATGCTGTCTGTATACTAAAAACACAGCCTATATCTGAACCTTTAGCATTCCCAGCTGCTGTGGAGCATATTTTTGTGCGTCTCTAAACTCCAGTCCACACTGAGTGTGACTTGTTGACGCTGCTGTTTTGGGATCTTTCGTCCTGTGTTTTGCTCTTGTACACATTTATAAGGAAGTATCTGATCTAAGTGTTATTCGAAAGGATGAAAAAAATATGTAGCTTGTAAATGAAGCGTGAATGAGCAGATCATAAAGGTATTCAGGGGACATAAAGGTAAAGTATGTTATTTAAAAAATGTTACAATACTGTCTCCTGTTCCAACTTAATGTTTTCAACTTGCAGTATGCCCTTAAGTTGTGGAATTTACCTCCAGTTGAGATTTGTGAGGCACTTAGTACCCAGCGAGCAATAGCCGTAATTTCACTGCCTAATAGACCCGATATAGTCCGGCTATGAGTAACCCACGTCGAGCCAAAATAACTTTGAATTTGGTTACATGTTGTTTTTGCCAAAATAACTTGCGAGGTGTATGATATTCCATCGTCTAAGCAGTCAACAGTGATTACAAGGTGTTTGGTTTCATTTCTTTGACATGTTCTATGCATAGCCTGTGCGCCTATTCTTGGGCTATGGTTAGACGTCTATAAAATTTTCACTGACCGCCCAAATTTTGCCTTGTTTTAGCCTAAATGTCAGGGCTGTGTTTGGATGGCTATTAGATGTCTTTTTAGGGTGCTTTCACACCTGAGCGTTTGTTTGGTTCAGTTCGTTTAGGCAAATGTGAACGCCTGAATGAGTTGGTCTTGGACCAATTGCAAAAGAACTCCGCGGCGGTTCGGTTGAGGTGTGAAAGTTAAAATTGCGCTTCTCTGTGCGAGAATGCTGTCCCGAATCCCGATGAAGCCTTGATTTCTGCTCTAGCTGCATTATAACATTCGTATAGTGTTTGTGTGTGTCTTGACACAGTTAACCTTTAGACAGCGCTTGGAGATTCAGAGAGAGCACGTTTGAATTTGCTACAGTATTAATATGAATGTAGTACAGTAGTTAAACAGTGGAAATGACAGCTACATTCATATAGTGTTTACATGTGTCTCGACAGCTATAAATAAAGCCAAAATACACTCATGATGCGAACTTGTCAATCATCTTGATGGATGATGCAGAGAAAACTCTGACCAATAAGAGGACAGTTGTAGTCGCATGTGACTTGCATGAAAACATTTTGGTCCGCTTTGAAAGGTTTCCTTGTAAAAGCGAACCAAACCAAGAAGAAAATGCAGCATTGTAACAAATTAAGTCTCTGTCTCGGAACAAAACAAACGATCTATAGGTGTGAAAAGAAGAAAGTTCTCTTGGTTCTTTTGGTCCGGACCAAAAAGAAAATGACATACATTAGTTCTGGTTCGCTTAGCTTTCACTCTTTTAACATTAGCGCTCGTCATTTTCAACACTGAACCTAAATGTACAAAAGAAAAAACTGCTTTTATGATGTATATTTCATGACGGAACTTACCTAACATCCAAAACAATGCTGTGTGCTGGGATAAATGCGCTCCTTGTGTGTGCGTAACCTACATACGTTGGTATTTTGACCAGCAGAGAACTTGTGAAAAGCTTATAAAATGCGTTAAAGAGTTAAAACAGCAGCATAATCCTTCCGTCACACTCACAAACGAAGATCTGCTGTGAGGAGATGTAGTTCTGATCCCTGTACCAAACTGTGATGGGCAAAATCGCGACTATGATGAAATAAACAAGTATGCTCGAGAATTCTGTCTGTTTTAGGGTCGCATCTTGTGACATCACATCCTGTTTTTGGTTCGCTTACATGTCTTATGTCCTTGTTGAGGTAATATTTCATTTAAACCGCACCCAAGTTCATTTGGAGCGGGCCGAGACTCATCTTTTCAGCGGTCTCGGTCCACTTGTTTGGTGACACCAGGGTTCAGATGGCAGCGTTCACTCTTATTCAAATGAAACGCACTAACAGAGCAATCGCACCAGGGTTCGTTTTAATAGAACCAAACATGCCTAGTGTGAACACACTTTCCCACTTGAGTCATCTTTAAAAGAACCGAACACAGACTCATTTAAAGGTTTGCTTTTAGTTGATTTAGGGTACATTTATGTATTTTAATTTTTTTGCTGTTTGTGTATTTTTGATTTGTTTGTATTGCAAAGGCTGTTTTACTATGTAAAGCTCTTTGAAAAGCTTCTTTTAAAGGCATTATAAGATAAAGATGATAATTATTATTATCTACAGCACATACTTTTGTCCATATAGCATATATGCACTCCAACATACAGGGTTTGTGGACTAAACTGAGATAAAATAGAAGCCCAGAAGGAGGAATCTGCACAGTTTTGCCCTGTAAGCTTATCTATGTTTTCTAGGAAGTTCTGAGGAAGTACGGTCATTTGGTTTCACTTGTCTAAGGAGAAAAAAAGCTCATTGGCATTATTTTGCGCTAATGATCTGTTTTCGTATTTTGGCTTTTACGGTTCTCCTTGTGGGTTGTTGCTGTGGTGATTTTGTGGTGTGGCAACCCCACATACACAGGATACAGTTTCCATACACACTTCTGCATATTAAAAATACTTGGAAATCACGATTTAATATTAGTTTTCAGGGTGATGGATGATTCACAAGAGGGAAAAAGCAACTCAGTGTTCGTGACTGTAGTTTATGGGGATTTTACAAAATAACCATTTCACATGATTGTATTCTGATAAATGAAATTGATGGATTGTCTTTGGCTAGATGAAATTAATTTTGAGATCTTTCACTAATATCAAAGCATCACTGTTTAATATCTCAGCAGTGCACTGAGGCCGTTGCTCCAACAGTTGCCAGTTATTTTCTGATTGAAACAGCAGAACTGAGAATCATATGTGATAGCGATTACAGTACAGCAGGCACTCGTCCTCATCTGTGGGTTCAACGGATTCTCATCCCAAGGCGTCATATAGGCTACTGACGCTTTTGCCAAAGCGTCTACATCCGACGCACATGGCACCCTTTAGCGTCAATATAACACGCTTCGGTTATGGGTAGGTTTAGGTCTAGGGTAGTGTTAGGGTTAGACCACTAGGAGGCGCCATATATCTGCGTCTCATATTGACGCTAAAGGGTGTCATGTGCGTTGGATTAAAGCGTCAATATATGACGGCTTGGGATGAGAACGGGCTGGTGGTTTAGCGTATCAACCGATGCTGGGTTGTGCGGTGACTGGCTGTGGAGGAGACCAGAGGCAGCAGCCAGATGAATAGCCACAGTGGTTTAGGACTGGGGAAAACAGAGGGAATGGTAGGGTGCAGGGGATGATGGTGGAGGGAGACCCCCTAATTACACTGTAAACACAGCTGTTGATGTGACTAAGTGTAGGGCAGCGATCGTTTTAGGCAGCCTGGTTGTCAAGCACAGCTGGTTGCGCTAAGAAATGTTTTGGTCAAGTGTTTTGGTGTGACGAAGTTACACCGTGGACTAAAAACTTTATGAATTCTCGCCAGTTACGGGCATACTTGAGGGTTTTAGCGTGGCATTTAACTTAAAGTGCAATAAATAACTGGTGTAACTGTCAGGTTGTCTGTATCTTTAGTCAGGGTTGACGCCATTTTGCCACAGCATGCACTGTATAAAGTTCCTTAAGCACATCTAATGAAAGTTTTTTTGGAAAGATGGTTCGTCAGCTGAAGAATTGGCAAGTTGTTAAACAACAGTACAATCCATAAAAATAAAATATGAATATTAATAATGCTACCCTGACTAATGTTTACTGCACATTGTTTTATGCTAAACTTCTGGTATCCATTGTGACTAAATATGTTTGACCTTACCTAGTCCCTTGTACTTATGGAAATTTCAAAATAAAAATGATGATAAATTTGATGTATTATTACATTTTATATATAAATACACACATTTACAATACACACATTGAATAATACAATAATTTCATTAAATGATACATACGATTTATCATTTTAATATTATTATTATTATTATATTAAATTATATGTGTGTGTGTGTGTGTAATGTAATGTAAGTTTTGTAATGTAAATGTCATGTTTACATTCACATTAAAATAATACAATAATACATTGAATAATACATTTTGATCATTTTAATATTAAATATATATATATATATGATCAGTATTATTTTATGTATTATTGTATTATTTCATGTTAATGTAAGGTAGTAAATACATTACACTTGAAATAATACAATACATAAAATAATATAATATATATATATTATTTTAAGGATTCACTAGACTCAGTAGAATCCATTTGCAGCTTTTAATAAGGAAGGTCATACAGGCGGGGCCAAACAGCAGGGGTAATCCAGACAACAGGCAGAATTCGGGGAAGGCAGCAATAATTAAAAGTCCAAGAAAAGTCCAAGTCAGGCCAGGCAGATAACAATCATACAAATGAGGAAACAGTCCAAGATCAAAACCAGATAAACAAGACACAGGATAAACGCCCAGAAATGATCACCAAGGCAAATCAAGACTTCACAGAGAAGTGGTGAGTGGAAGTGTCTTTTATGTGTGTGTGTAAATGCAGTGCAGGTGTGAAGCGCAATCAGTCCCAGGTAAGAGGTATTATGGGAATTTGAGTTCAGAGCCAATAGTTAATATTCCGGAGAAGGCTTCTGGTGGCAGAGAGGAGGTGGTACGGGAGCCTCCTCGGTGACAATTATATTGTACCATTTTATTTTATTTGCATAATAATTGCCATAATAAACTTCAGTACTGCTGCTGGAGGTGATGATCTTTTGGAGCAAGGTATTTCTTTGTTAATTGAACAGCCATCCAATCGTATACTTTTATTGGGAAAATAAAAGAGCTCAGTATATATATCTTTGCTCTTTAAGAAACATGTGTTTCTGTTTAATGATTACAGTCTTTAACTGTGCGCTGCCACCACACAGAATCTCCCGCTCACCAGATCTCCCTGACTAAGTTTAACCGGCTGCATCATCAGCTTAGCCTTTTCTTATTGACACTTCAGTGACCCTCGCTGCCACTACCCACCCTGAGGCAGAGCTTCTTTTTATTGGTGAGAAGCCTGTCGAATTATTCTGACAGAGGAGCACAAAAGACTGACTGTGGATTCATGCTGAAGCGGATGTAACGCTGGTACAAAGACAGTCAGGATTTCCTACATGCATTTTAATCTGCATTAATTTATCAAATAAGACTAGGTCTGTTAGCTCTGCATGCCTGAACATGCATGACATAGCTGGGTGGTGGTGGTAAATTAGGCGAGTAGGGGGTCTGTTTGGGGCCTGAGGTCAAATCAGGGCACCGGTACAGGTGGTTGTGGTAGAACAGAGAGCATTACTGAAATGCTTCACATCTCCGCCGTATACTGTCTGCACAATCTGTGAGTGACAGCAGAAAAGCTCTGCTCGCTGCCCCTTACCTCTGTCTGTGTGTCTTTTTCCTTTCACACATACGGTTACAGACGTTATGCTTCACTCATCTGTGTTCATATTCAGTTTCCTCATTTTTAATACAGTTTACCATTGTCTTCAAAACCACAGATGTTTGGTTTACATTCCTGTATTGAAGAACAGCAGGCTGCTTTGCTATTTTTTCTAGCTTTTTTTGGCCCCAAAGCCATCCCACTTTTGGAAAGTGTAACAAATAGTTTTTCACAGCTGTAGGGCTTCAAAGGAGTGGAAAAGATAGATCTTTCAGAGATAAACCAGTGAGAAACATTCTTTAAACATTCATCTGAGATCTGTTTTAAAATAGAGGCCATTAACATTTTTTTAAATAGCACACAGTTGGCTGACATTTATGGCAAATGAGAACTATTTTTGATTTGTCTAAAAATCCTCTAATCAGCATAAACATTACAGATAAGTCAGAAAAAGGGGTTAAAATAGGTAAAATAATAATAATAAAAACTTCACATTTCCACATAGTCTGTCTTAAATGCAATGAAGGTGATTTAATCAACATAAATTCTAAATGTTATATTATCTGAACCATATTAATTGTCTTAAGTTAATTTGACAAAAGAAAAAAAAATTGTGATAAATCATGAATATATATATATATATATATACGTGTGGGAATGTTGCTGACAGATTTTAGTGAGATTCACTTGTGTAATCATGTGACTGAACATCAATAAAACTAAGAATTATTAGAACAACTGCACAAAAAAGTTAAACTTTCTGTACTGGGCTCTCAAAAGCACAAAAGCTGCTCTCTTCACCTAAGGTAACCACAAGAAAGATCAGATGTGGGACATCAACCATACTATCAAGAGGCCATATGGTTTCAATCACTGCTATTCACCTTGTATGTCACTGAGATTTCATAATCACCCCTAGTATTCACACACGTGGTCCTGTTGGTTTTTAAGCATAGATGGCTGTGATTCTGTCATCAGTGCACTGGAGGGAGGGTTTCTAGAGGGGAGGGAGGTGAAGAGAGAAAGTGTGTGTGTGTGTGTGTGTGTGTGTGTTGGGGACGTTGGAGTGCGTCAGAGCGCACTGGCTCCCCTCAATCCAAACTCACTGCATCTCCTTTCCAAGAAAACTCCTCCAGATTTCAGGAAGCCTCCGGATTGCTTTGTTTGGATGTACCGACAAATATTACAAACCATTCAAAAGAAGGATAGAGGGAGTTCAGGTTGTTTTATCAGCGCAAAAGGGGGGAAAGCGCCGTTACGCGTCGATTTGAGAGATTTATCCGACACTTCTGGAAGCAGCGCTCGGGACGCGCGTAATGGATCGTTAGTACGAACTTCTGGGAGTGTAAAGAAGCTCCTCTAGACACCGCGAAAGCGCTATTTTTGGTGGAATAAAAGCTCGTTCGAGAGAATTCATTAGTTACATAGTGTTAGACACTGTTGCAGACCGACGTGCGCTGTGATGGATGGAGCAGTTCTTTTGATATCGATGCTGGTGTTAGTTTTCTCTGGAGATGTTTGGAGCGCGTCGTATCCTCAGCGGTATAACCTGTACGCAGGGACCCAGACTCAGACTCAGCCTTTAAACGGGGCGAGAGCATCGAGCAGACACAGGTATGACACTTTCATTGCAGACACTAATATGATGAAAGAAAGTAATAGTGAAAAATTATGAAATATACGATAGATGGATCCAATTCTCACTATTGTAACTAACTATTAACTTCGACTTTTACCTCAGTAAACTCTTAGTAACTGCTTGTTAATAGTTAGCAAGGTAGTCAAGTTTAGGTATTGGGTAGGATTAAGGGAAATAGAATATGGTCATGCAGAAAAGGCATTGATATGTGTTTTATACGTACTAATAAACAGCCTATATCCTAATAATATGCATGCTAATAAGCAACTAGTTAATGGTGAGAATTAGACCCTAAACTAAAATGTTTACCGGCATGATATTACCTAATCTAGCTAAATCCATTTTTCTTCAATTAGATGAGACAAATCAAACTTTCCATTGCACATTGATGACAGCTCATAGACAGACAGACAAAAGGACAGACTAAATGTTTTATAAGTCCCTTTCAGGACAGTTACAGATGTTATGCATTTTTCTGTAATCCATTTATTGAGGGGAAACATAACCTGAGGGGACTTTAAAAAAGCAAATGTGCTTTTAAATGTGTGGCACAGATGACAACATGAAAGGAAACGCCTGCCTTTATCCTACAATGAAACGACAGGAGGTGCATTGCTGTCCATCTGAACAGCTAATTATCACTTACTGAATGCAAGGTTCGGCTTAAAAGGACGTTTTGTGGGACCCCTGTGATATCCAAAGCTTTTCAGAATATAGTTCTACATGTCACCACCCTGGTAATAATTACACTAAAAGCACCTTCCTTTACTTCTTTATCTGTCAATCAGGGGGTTCTACAATGCAATGCTCACACTCAGCCACACACACACCCACTCTGACATTGTTGTTTTGTCTGTGATTGTTGGGGTGTGAACGGGAGAGGTTGTCCCAGCTCTGACGTGCAGACTGGGGCTTCCCCCTTCATCTGACGCAATGCTTTCTTAAGGGTGGATGCTAGGAGGCATGAATTATGGTCTCAAATCCATCTAATAAAGATCAGTCATAGAAATTATTAGTATACAGCTATTTTAGTCCATCTGAACAAGTTTGGACTTATGAATAGCTGTAGTCAGAAGTGAGGTAGTGAAGGGTGATGTCTATGATGTGAGACCCTCAGTGCCAGCGGGATGAAGTATGCAGTGAAGTATGCACTGCCTGCTTGAGAAATCTGAGTCGAGTTACTGGGGATTAGCAGCCTGTTTGAACTTTTAGTTACAACAGATGTAAAAAGCATTCTCCGTTTTGTGTATTTATTTTATGGAAAGTGAAAAAGTAGTTGGGAAGGGGGAAGTGTGAGACTGAAATCAAGGGAAGAAGTTGTTCTTTTTCGCTTAGTGTGGAGAACTCATCTTCCCTCTTGTGGCTTTTTTCTCCTTTAGTCTTCTGAATGGACGGATTGATAGATTTTGACTCGTGTTGCTTTGCATCAAATGCGCATTTCCAGGGAAAACCGCAGCCCCTTAATCAAATTTATCAAGGAATGTGTGCCTCAAATTTAGCAGCAATTTTATGCTAAAAGATTCTGAAAGATGAACTTCGCAAGAACTGGATCTGCAGCTGCCAAATATGCGAGCACCTAAATCACCTATTTTCTCTAAATTGTAGGCATTTGGTAAGAAACGCTGCCAGGTTTTTGCGTGTTGGAATACATGTCCTAAAATGATTTTTTTTTGTGTGGTGTGTTTATCTACAAAATCCAGCCCTTTAAGCATCTTTGAAAATCTAGCAAAATATGTGAACATGAAAAGGAAATGCTGGTTCATATTCAGAAAATATGATACTGAAATGCTCCAGTGTAAGTTAGTGTGACAAATCTTATTGGAGCTATGGATTAGCTCGTCTTTTCAGCAAAGTTTTGATCTGGATCTAGGCCTTGAGCGATCTAGTCTTGGTCTGGATCATGGAGGGTGCAGTGTTGACTCCAACTGTGGTCTTCAGGTGATCTTGTATAGTTATTTTTATCCATTGTGGATTTGATCATCCCTGATTCATGTGTACATCATTATTTGGGCATGCTATTGGCTGTTTAGCCGGCTAGCTTACCTAACATGGCTACTGGAAACTTATCTTATAATTTGTTAACAGTACTGCTTATGACTAAATTCAGTTTAAGTTGTAATTTCACAAAAATCACAGTTTCAAAAATGAGTCATATTTTGAAATTAAACTCACTCACAAAATCCAGCTTTGTGAAATCAGACTTGAACTTTGTACTGCATCTAAAAGGGAATGAGAAGCTAATCAGCTTTGAACGTAATCTCGTTTTCAACTCATATTTTGCATACTAACATTTAAGTAGCATATATTTTAAGTGAATTATCTTGCGTCAGATCTCACATTTTACCTCCAATTAATCTTTTTTCAAGTGTGAAAACTTGAAAGTGGCGAATGTATGCTATAGTGAACAGTCTTGTGAGACATGAACTTTGAACTTGTTCTATCAATCTGTGAGCTTAAGAGAATTGAATAAAAAGTATTTCTTGTGTAAGAAGAAATAATGTCTGTAGACAGAGACATAAAATGCTTTGGGTTGTGCTGTGGTGTCACATACAGCTATAAAATTGAGCCCTTTTCTGCCAAACCAGAAGTCAAAAGTCCAAGCCTAAATTTTGTGTCGACTGCAATTCAGGAAATCGTCCTGGACAAGCTTTGATGAATGCCCTGAAGACTGGACGCCCATGTTCATGTTTGCCATCTTTCATTTATTTCTTGAAAACATTTATGCTGACAGACAAACAGACAGTGCTGGCATGCAGTTCTTCAGTATAGTTTACCTCTACTGAGAGTAAAGTACAGTGAACGGTAATTCCTCAATAACACGCCCTCACGCAATCTGTGCCCATAGAACTTGGCAGAAAAGTCCTCAAATTTTCACAAAATTGGACCAGCCATCATTCATAAATTTCTACACCCTCTGCAGGTTCATTTAGAGTACTTGACTTATTAAAAGGCATAAAGGGAAAAAAGGCATGATGACATTTTTATTTTATTTATTTATTTATTTTTTAGATTTGCATTAATGAGAATTTGGAGGAGGAAATGTACTATAATGAAAATGTCAATGCTATTTGTCTCAAAAATGTATTTATTTTCTTTATACAAAATGTAATTTCTTAATCTGGACATTTCTCAAATTTCTCACCCCAAAGCCTGTGCACACTACCTAATGGAAGTTGTACCATGCAATCTACATCAGACAGTCTGTAGGCGTCCCGTCTAAAGATGGTACTGTGGTTAGTCAGGTCCAGTTATCAGTTTGCCCTCTGTAAAGGGACGTGTTCAAAGCTCCGTTGATATCATTATTCCCAAATGGCTGATTAGATACAGACAGAAGTAAAGATCCCTCTCAAAAGGATAATGGAAAAGTGGTTTTCGTTTGATCTATTTTTGCAACATACTGTAGCAGACTAATCGGGGCTTTTAATGAAAGACTGTTCATTAGCCATGTTATGAGTTTCAACATTTGAGCTTATATTGTAAGACCCATCTACATTTCAGAAGCATTTCTCTTGCAACCCAATTGCCTTTGAATGTGTTCTTCATGTGTACTTCAAAATTCACTGTGCCCATCGTTTCTTTCTTTTTATTCGGGCAAGTCTAATTGGATGTTTCATCCTTAGTATTTTGTAGCTGTTTCTTTCTACCTTTTGTCCTGGTATGTAAAGAGGGTTAAAGCAAAGCCCTCTGTGAAAGGAAAGTTCTTGGCCCTTGACCTGGGCTCTTTTTTTGAAGATGTGGCAGTGGTTGTGAAGAGCTGCCTGTGACGGTGCCTGTCAGTCTCGGGTCTCATCCAGACCCCCCCACGCCGTCACACACTGACAGGAAGCCCTCGCTCACACAGCGGCCCCTTCACACCAAGAGGAACTTCCTGTAGTGGATGATCAGGACTCTGGCCTGGTTCTGAAAAAACACCTCTGATATGCAAAGTGCTTCCTGTGAACAATTATGTGTTTGACAAGGGAAGCAGTTAGTGAATATTAATGGATGTTCAGACATGCCAAAATGTCCGTCATGAATGATTGCTTCTGGAAAACAAAGCTTGAATGGGATTGTATCATTAGCTTTGCTTTCTGTGAGTGGTTCGGTTTAAAGCAATGATTCCAGTTCAGCTATCTTTAATAACGTCTTGTTTCTAACTATTAGATCTAACAAAAATATGTAATACAAATGCTTTGCTAATTAAGTTATAAACACATTTTTGAATATTCGTTCAACATTCAAAACGTCCAGTATTTTAAATGTTTCAAAAACGGTTTTCTTGGTTGGGCGAATGTTACGGAAAACATAAAAGGAACATTCAATTTTATCATTTGCAAGGGAAAATGATAGGAAACCGTAATTAGAACAGTTTAAAAAAATGGCTAAAATTATTTCAGAACAAAATTCCATGAACGATGTATAAATAATGTTTTGTGGTAACATTTTGCAAACATTATTAAAGACCAGATCATTTTGAACAAACATTCTATTAATGTTACTGGAAGAACATTTACAGTATTCATAACTATGAGAGAACCTTGTCAGAATGTTCCCAGTTAGCTGGGATGATGGTGCAGTACTGGTAGGGTACAAATGCATAGCATATCTAAACATTATTTAATAGCTTATTATATAGCTGACTTGTGATTACAGCAGCTTAACACAAGCAATATCAGACACACAGTATTTTGTAATCAAGAGAGGATAGAAATATGTATTATGATGCCAGGGTGTTATGGGTAGTTACCAGGGTGGTTACCAGTTGCTATGGGGTTGCTAAGGTGTTTCGATTGGTTCTTAGCCTCTTGCAATGTACTGTTTTTGACTTGGACATGAATGATACATTTAAGGGTACCATTTATGCAAACTTCTCTTTTGTTTGAACATAAATGTGTGTCAGCAGTGTGTACACAACCACCCTAAAATGGTCAAAATACACCCACGCATCTTGTTTAATCCCTATAAATCATAAGCAGTGTCTCAGAACAAGCGTTTGCAGGTTGTAGCTTTTGTGACGTCACATATGCTTAGGCCCCGCCCACGACTGCTGACGGACTCGGCCCTATTAGCATAGACCCCGCCCTGAGTGAGCTTTACACAGTCCGCCATCTTTATCTCCTCGCCAGAGCATTTAACAGCAGCATTCAAGTAAGAAATGTAGTCTTATTAAAGCTACTATTTATTCAATCAAGGGCAGTGAGTGATTTTTTTGTTTTTCTTTTGTTGTTTGATTCATATTAACAGCATAGCAGTAGGTGCTGTATATTATGCTGCTTTCACTTTAATACACAAAATATACACATGCGATTTCTTGTGTTTACGTTCACAGTCATAACCGATTGTGTTTATGCGAACTTTGTGTGTATTTGACAGTTTAAGAGCAATAACACATGAAAGAGAATTGAGTTTAATACCCACGGGACGCTTCGTCTGACAGCCAGCTTTCTGTGCGTGTGCATTGGATGTGTGCGCTCAGAAAACCACATCAGAAGTTTAGACTGGTATGGCTTTAAAACGCATGCAGATAATAAACTTTCATGATGATTAAGAACTGCAATGTCACGTGAGTGAGTGTGACCGTGATCAAAATCAAACAGATGTTTTGGTTTTTGGCAGAGTATCGGAGGCATGAGCTGTAAAGGCTTCGCCCTCTTCTAGAAAGCCTGAGACTTATATTACTTCTTTTAAAAAGGGGCATAGGTCCTCTTTAAACCATGCTTGGTGGTTGCTTGCTTACCCGAGCCCACATATAAATCCGGCCTAGCTGGTTTCACAGAGAGAGCTTAGATTAAGCCAGGATTAGGCTTTAGTTAAATTAGGACCAGTGGCGTAGCGAACGCAGATTTGCGCTATGCCACTGATTAGGACATTTAAGTAGCTTTTATAAATGTGCTTATAAAAACAACATTATTGGTGTGCATCTTGAGACAAAACAATGGCACTGACATATTTTAAGATATCTCAGTGCAAGTTGCTTTCAGTTAAGACAGCTCCACTCAAGCCTTGACTGTAAAACCCGGAATATATGATATTCTGGTCCCTAGATATAAATTTCGTCAACTTCAAGAGTATGGGATTTTTTTATAGTCTGCCAGGTGAAAATAGTAAATCTGCGAAGAAATGTGATAAAGCACCTCTACTCAACAAGCTGCTCAAATTGAGGTATATGTCTTTTGCGGGATAACGGTGCGGGTCGGGATAAACTTTTATGCACCAAAGTTTAACACTACACTGCAGAAAAACCTATTCTAAATTATAATTTTTTTACCTGATATATCTAGTAGCCTATATTTCTTTTTTCTTTTATCTAGTATATTTTAGTCTTATGTTCTAGAGATTTTTTTTAGATATCTAAAAATCCTTGAAACAACATTTAAGTGCAAACAAGTTATACTTACTAAAGATGCACTACTGTTCAAAAGTTTGGGATCAGTAAGATTTTTTTTAAAACAAATGTAACTTTCATTCAGCATGGGTGCATTAAAAGTGACAGTAAAGATATTTGACACAAAATTTCAGATTTTATTTCAAATAAAGATACATTTCTGTTGACCAAAGAATCCTGAAGAAATGTGTCAGTGTTTCCACAATAAATATTAAACAACACCCGATTTCTGAAGGATCATGTGACACTGAATTCTACGGAGGATGAAAAAAAAATGACATGGGAGGGAAAACATATATTTCAATGCTTTTGCCTTCTCTGGCAAAGGTTTTGCGTTCCCTCACAAACTTTGCATTTCCTCTCACACTTTGCGTTCAATAGCAAAGAGACTCAAAATAACTTAAGGTTTCTGACATCACAAACTACCTTGTAACCAATCAGGTCAACGTGTGATCATCAAACGAGTGGATCTCCGAGCTGGTGTGAGTGAGTGGAGGCGGGGCTAATTTGTATATCCATAGACTGAGTATATTAAACGAGGCAAGGGTGTAGAGTTACATTCAAGTTATTTTAAGGCATGAAGATTTTTTTTCAAGAAAATAACTATTACATATGTCATTTTGGTGATCAAATATGGGTTTTAAGGGATACAATTATTGACTACTGGGGTACTTTAACAGTTTTGCTTATTGAGTACATTTAAAATTTGTTTAAAGGACTAGTCAAAAACAAGTAAAAACCTCAAGAAGGAGTCTCAAGAAGTTTCTGCAGTGTTGAGGTTTGTCAAATAACTAAAACAGGCCCTTTGGAGTAAAGCAGATATGATTCATCGGATATCATGTAATTCATCTGATATCATATAATTCCTGAGAATCCACACAGATAAGTGTTTTTATGGTGATGTGAAGATGGATGTTAAATCCATTCATATCCTCAGTGGAATTTGTTTAGAAGTGAGCATCTGACTGCAGAGTCAATTATGACAAAGAAGAATGAACGGTCAAACTTGCTGTTTGAAAACATTGAGTACAATAAGATCTTAAATGAGAAGTGTGTCAATAATGATGAAGTTAGTTTAGCTAGCCCTGAAATGTGAATGTATCTCATAGGTTTGAGTGCCCAGAGGATAGATCCAATCCAAGAATGGCACGAATGTCTAAATGTCTTTAGATAAAGAATCTCTCCTGGCTTGTGTAAGCCACATCTGTGGTACGTCTGCTCATAAGGCTTGTTCCTTCTCCTCTTGCTTTAGTGTAGTTCCAAGCTGAGATGCCACAGATGTGCTGCTGCGGTCAAACCCCTGCAGGAACCGCTTTCCTGTAACGGGAGCAAGTTACAGTATAACCACAAGGAAACATTTTTCCCACGAGCTTGCCCTTCCAGCATCAAATATGTGGCTCGTTCGCTAAAAGAGTGCCCTGACATTTACTAGTGCTTTAGCCTACTTACAAAGGGCAATCATAACACTGCGGCTTATCTGGAAATCAGAATGAGAAATAAAATTGGATGTGAACACCGAGAATATCTAAATATTGTCCTGAGCAGATAAGAGTGGGGTTAATAGGACATCTGTTAGTGGTGGTGTTGGATGTTGTGGAGGCTGAAATCACGTTGCTTATTCTGGCACAGTGCGTGATTTTTTTTCCGACCTCTGCTTTATTTCAGGAGGTCATGAAAAAAGCATTTAGCTCCAGATATTTAATACAATATGGTAGATTTGAGTCGCAAAAAGATCTTGTAGACATCCGTCTTCTTTGTGTACTCCGGATCAAATAAAGCCTGACTTTTTCTTTCCTTCCTATAGCACACGATTATGGCTATTACAGCTGTTTCATAAAGATAAAGTGCTTTTTTGTAACTTCTCATGCTTTCTTTATCCCAGCTTAATATGCGCAGACTCTGCTTTTCAAGACAAGCTCTTTCGATGTATATTTCTCTGAAAAGTGAAAAACTTCTCTGTGGGCCTCGAAGTAGTCCACGTAGTGTAACTGCGCATCGCTTCTGGGTTGTAAGTCACACGTAGGCTCACTATTGGCCGACGCTGGTCATGTGTGTGATGCGTCATGCGTGTGACGTACAACCCAGAAGCGATGCGCAGTTACACTACGTGAACAATCTCGAGGCCCACAGTGAAGGAAATGAATAGTTGAATAAAGTCGTTATTTTTGTTTGTTCTTTGCGCACAAAAAGTATTCCCGTCGCTTGATAAACTTAAGATTGAGCCACTGTAGTCACTTGGACTATTTTGACGATGTCTTTATTAACTTTTCTGGGCAAGTTTCAATCCCTTAGGGAGTCTATGGAGGAGTGATCCAGCTCTCAGATTTAATAAAAAATATCTTCATTTGTGTTCCGAAGACGAACGAAGGTCTTACGGGGTTGGTACAGCATGGGGGTGAGTAATTAATGACTTAATTTTCATTTTTGGGTGAACTAACCCTTTAAGGCTGCATAAGCGTAGTGTTAGCTAACAAATGTGTTGGTTTGTGTACAGACAGCAGTCTAATCTTAAATTGCTGTGTTGGAAAGAACTGCTTCACCGTTTGCAAAAACAGCCATAATGAGGGCTGTTTCCACATGATACGGCATGATTGCATTTTGGTGATGTTTGTAAACGGAGGTGGAAACCATTGGCAACAACTGCATGGTGCAAATTCATGCTATGCCTAACAATATCAGTATTGTGCCTGGGGGTCAGTCTTGATATTGTATCTCTGTATCAGTGTTTTCATGTGGACACAGTTGGGGTGGAACTGGGAGTGGACCCGCGTTTCAGCCCGATGCCCTCTCGGACAGTCAGACGAGCATGTGTCCCCTCCTAGGGAGAGACAAATAAGCAAGGCTGTAAAAACAGGCAGCCCGTGCAGCCACAGCTGCTCTGACCACTTCCTGTTGCAAAGGTCACGGTGTGCGCTGCACTGCCCGAGCAGCACGCAGGGTCGCTCGGAGGGGAAGATGTGTGGGTAGAGACAGAAAAGAAGGCAGAACTGAAGAAAAGCAAAGCGCATGATGATTGAGGCTTTGTGTGAAGCGCTGGAGCACAGGAAGTGAAAATGGCCAGGCTATTAAGTAAAACAAGAGGGAGTTTTATGTCATTGTGTGTTTTTATAGAGTTCAATATCAAAGGAATTCCTTCGCTGAGAATCGTATTTTCCCGCTCATCTGTGTTCGCTCTGTCGCGCATACACTGTCTCTTTCTTTATTTGTGTAACTTGATAGTGTGTTTCATTATGCATTCAATCTCAAGTATGCAGAAGCACGATGGATGGATGTGCAATTGCATTGTATAATCTCCAAAACCGCAATTATCATTTCTTGAAGGAGTAGTTCACCCACAGATGAAAATTCTGTAATCATTTACTCACCCTCATGTCAGTCTTAACTCGTATCTATGTCCAAAAAGGACAAAAATAAAACACTATAAAAGTAGTTGGTCACACTTTAGTTTAGGGTACAATTCTCACTGTTAACTAACTATTAACTATACGACCTTCACCTCAGTAAACTACTAATTACTGCTTATTAGTTTCAAAGTAGTTGTTAAGTTTAGGTAGAGATTAGGGATATAGAATATGGTCATGCAGAATAAGGCATTAATATGTGCTTTATAAGTACTAATAAACAGCCAATATCCTAGTTATATGCATGCTAATAAGCAACTAGCTAATAGTGAGAATTGGACCCTAAACTAAAGTGTTACCAAGTAGTTTATATGTCTTGTGTGCTATACAGTATACGTCCTCTGAAGTCATATCATAGCTTTGTGTGAAAAACAGATGGAAATTTAAGTTGTTTTTTTTTTTTTTCAGAAAATCTTCGAATCTGCTTTTTATTTTGAATAAAGACACAAATGATTTCAGAGCTACAGCAGAAGGGAAGATTTTCAGAAAAACCCAACCCCGGTTCATCGGAAAAATGCGCCTGTGGTGATATTTTTGCAAAATTACATTGCTTATTTGCGACACTTTCAAAGTGAAATGTGCAGTGAGTGGCGCTAAAAGCATGTTCAGTTTTATCCGAACCACAAGAATCTGGCAATGTTTTATTATGATGTTTGGTGTATGAATCGCGGAAGCTCCGAAATGAAATCCCCGATGAGTGTCGCTAAAAGGTTAATGCTATCGCGTAAGAAAATAACGTACCACCTACACTAAAACCAACCCTAAACCATAACAAATAGTGTTAACAACAAACATGCCATTTGAGCTGATTATGTAATGCAAATGTCAAAATGTATTCGTTTACGAACCATGCACTATGGTAAAAGTGTTTAGGGTCATAACATAGTATTGTGCATGGAACCTCATGAAAATAAATATTTATTATTCAATGATCTGTCACCGTAATCATGATTTGTGTGAAAGGAATAAAAGTTGTTGGTGTTTTACTGCCACTAGAATTCATTTCAGCTATAAACTGCAGTGAAATAGATGTAACGGTTTTTGGAAAAATGTAGAAGAGACACGTTTTTCCAATGAGCCAATGTTGGAAAAACTGCTTCTGTGAGGTCTTGGTGTCTGATCTTCACACAAAGCTAGCATACAGCATAAGAAGACATGAAATATTGCACATGAGCCGTAAGGACTTAAGGTGTTTTTATGGTGTGTTTTTTTTTCTTTTTTGCCCTTTTTTGGAGCTTAACATAAACACTCACTAAACTGTTCTTGAATTAAAACGAGCTATGTAAAGATTCTTCAGCCTTTTCCCCCTTGTGTTTTCCTCAGAAGAGAAATTAATGAGTAAATGACTTCTTTAAATTTGGAGTCTTGTGGAAAGACTGTTACTAAAGGTCGTTGTTGTTGTTGTTGTTGTTGTTGTTGTTGTGACTTTTCTATGAAGCCAAAAGGTGGTTTGGTGGACAGATTTCAAGCATGTGAGGACAATCAGAAGCTGAACTTTGCATGATGTCCTTCTGCATCTCACACACCATAAGAACCGTCCAGGCTCTGTTAGTAGCCACTGGCCTCCACACGTGTTAATCATTGTCGTTTTGCTCTATGACTCTGTCTAAACATATCAATATCAATCAGTAGGCCGGTGGGGGAGAGGAGGCCTCATGGTTTTTAAATGGGTGGGGGACATCGTCTTGGCACTAGATCCAGGATTACAGTTCATATAAGAACCGTTAAGACCCAGAAATGAGGAATATCTGAGGTGACATGAGTATATAAAACTTTCCGTGAAACAAGCCAAAACTGAAGGTGTTCATATAGGGCAGCACTCAAAGAGTTTTTTGAAAGTTATTGCATACTTGTATACACTAGCGTTCAAAAGGTTGGTGTCAGTAAGATTTATTTATTTATTTATTTATTCACAATTTCCACGAGGATGTGCTAAACTGATCAAAAGTGATGGTAAAGATAAAGGTTAATGTTACAAAAGATTTCTATTTCAAATAAATGCTGTTCTTTTGAACTTTCTATTCATCAAAAAATCCTGAAAAAAATCATCAAACTTATTCAGCCGCACAACTGTTTTCAACATTGATAATAAGAAATAAGACTGGTGTAATGATGCTGAAAATTCAGCTTTGCCCTCACAGGAACAATATTACAGTTATTACTGTTTTTTTGTTTTGTTTTGTTTTTTGGATCAAATAAATGCAGGTTTGGTGAGCATAATATACTTCTTTCAAAAACATAAATAAAACATCTTAGGCTGCATTTACACTGCAGGTCTTGATGCCCAAATCCAATTTTCTGACTATATCCGATTTTTTTTGACGACCCGCTTACATCCTCTTTTAAAAGTGACCCGTATCCGATTTTTGCATTTACACTATACACTGCTGAAACCATAGATATCCATAATAAAGGCTACATGTCTCGTCTGCGCTGCTGGCCAATGGAGGTCGACGTCCGCACCTGGCGGCCATCTTGTCACAGGCAGCTCGCTCACTCGTAACATTGTGTTTTAATGGTGCATGTACTTTTTAAATAACAATAACTTGCTCAATTTTCTACCGATTTTCAAACGGTTTGGTTTATATAAACGTCAGAGATGTAGTTATGACACTGCATACTTATGAATAATAAGTGTATAAATAAACAATCATCCAGAATTATAGCCACGTTAATAACGTTTGTAAGAAACCAAACCGTTTGTAAATCCGTCAAGATTTCAATGAGATAGGAGTATTTGTGTTGGTGCTGATCACTCATCTTACATCAGGCACCACAGAGCCTTGCCTGTGACAAGATGGCCGACGGTGATGACGATAGAGACTCCGCCGTAAGACATCTAGCCTTTATTATGGATATCTATGGCTGAAACTACCAAATGTAGACGTTCTGACCCGGAAAAGGAAGTAAAACAGCACGAAATGCAATGAATGCAGATGCGAATAAAATTATCCAGTGTTTTGCTTTAAACAATATTTTGAAAAGTAATCAAAAAAGTCAGCAAAACATTGGTCTCGGACGGCGGAGAAACGAGAGGAGAGCCCTTGTTGGCACTGTAGCCACGAGCGCTTAAAACCGTGCCTCCCCATATCTCGTGAAATGTCTTCAAACACGGATTTATTTCTGTAACAACCCTGCATTTTTGCCTGCACTGTCTCTTCGCCCCAAACACTCAAAAGACATGAAACCTCCGCATTGCTCCAGTGTGTGTATCTTTCGTCCTCCATCGCGCCTATAATAAGTCATGTGATCTCAGTTGGTGGTGTCCACCTGAGTTGACGTAACTTTTTTAATGACGTACGACTCGCATTTACTGGGGAATATCCGATTTGTCTGCTTACATGGCACAGGCAAATGCACGTATCCGATTCATATCCGATTTATTACCACATATGAGTGAGGCCTGATTCCGATCTGAGAAAATCGGAATCCATGCGTTTTTTTCATGCTTTTAAATCTGTCCCTAGGTAACAGATTCTGCAGTCCGTTCTGCTCCATTGTTTTAGGTTTATTGGGGAAGGTCCAGAAAGTGATATCATAGGATTCTAGAGCCTGTTGCACACATGCATATTCATGTACTAATTTATTTAAAACACATTTATCAACACATAGATGCTATTCATAGATGCCAGCTACGTCACTAGAAATAGAACGCCGCCATATTGACGACCGATCTCGCCCGGTATGGCCGCCCAAACTGCCCATTTGAATGAGAGAGAAAGACAGAGATACATGGATAAAATTGTAATTTTAGGCTCCGATACTTATTAGTTACCCCCAGTTTTCTTTTGTCCTTTATTATCTGCCCCAGACTTGCTCCAATTTGCCTTCCATGATATATATATTTATATTGTGCATAACCCCTCCCCATACAGCGGGGATCGCTTGAAGGCTTTCAAGAGTAGGCCTACAGACGCATATCATCAATATGCTGTTGCTGGATGGGTAAAAGACGTAAAAGTGTGGCACCTGGCCACCAAGGATTTATATTTAATCATGGGAAATGTTGGTATTATAAAAAAAATTTAAATGTATGATTTTGGTGGTAGTTTGCTCTGACTAGTTAGCGAGTTGCTCAGCTGGTAGCTTACCAGCTGTTAGCCACGGCTCACGGCTAGCTGTCATTAATCTGGATTAGGCCTGTCGCGATAGTCAATAAATCAATTGATCGCACGATAAAAAAATTAGCTCAATCATTTTTCCGGCCGCGATAATTTCCATTTGCATGCTTTGTTTTCCTCGTTTCTCTCCCCCTCTACCAAAGAGACTGGATGACAACTCTAAGACATATATTTTACATGAATACTCTCCAAAACGGACATTTAAACATAATGTTGTGTGTATTTGTCCATTCAGACACGAAACAGAGCTCAATTCATTACTCGCGCACTGTATAGGAGTCTATGGCTGCATCCTTCGGCTCGGGTGTGTGCGCACAGAAAGATGAGACATGATACAATATGAGACATTCATACAATATGAGACATTTCTTCTATCCTTTTCTTTTGGTATAGAATAAAATACCAGTTCGGGGTTCCTCTTTCGGCTGTTGCAGCCCAACTGCACAACATATTGCAGGCATTACTGAGACCGTCGGTCGTCAAGATGGCGGCGCAAAGCTACAGTGACGTCATGTGAACCGAATGAATAGGCCATAGTTAAACGTGCCAAATCTGCAGTTGGACAAATTGTTATGTCCATATTGTGAATCCCCTGGGAGGTTCATCAATTGAAACAGTAAGAAGGCGGATATTCTTCGAATGAATGTTCCTCCGAAACGCCACATTCATCTGATGTAATTTCTGTCCTGGGAGAAGCAATTACGGCCTTTATTGAGGGAAGGATCGGAGAGGACTTTCTTCAGCAGTGCTGAGGAACAAAGACAAGACTGTATTTTTATGCCAGATACCCTACATGGATTATGTCACTTTTATGACAGATAATTAATAGTGTGTGAGTGTGAAATAATAGTGTGTGTGTGTGTGTGTGTGTCAGAGGGACGGGGACAGAAACAGAGAGATAGTAAGTTCCAAATGCCATTTATACAATGTTGAAGGGCTCTGCAAGAAGAAAATGATATTCATACGTTTTTGCATTTACTTTTAAGCATTTGGCAGAGACAAAGTGACTTAAATTTGATTGTTCCTGTATACCCTGGGAATCTAACCCATGACCTTGGCATTGCTAGAGCCATTCTCTGCTGTTTGAGCTACAGGAATGCTCACTAACAGTGTCACAGAAAAGTGTGGGATAGATTATCTGGTCACTTTAAAACTGCAGTCCGTAATTTTTGGCGCTCTAGTAGTTAACAAACAGAACTGCATGCTTCTTGCAGAAGAATATTGTAGCCGAAATATTGATGTTGTTTATGTCTATGACGAGTCACACAGGTACTGGGCTTCTCCGCAATGGTACGACTCTAACCAGTCTAAAATAGTCCCAATGTAAACACTTATTATAGGTGTACCGTAGTGATTCAGGATAAGACAAAAACACGGTTTGGAAAATGGATTCATGATGTAGGCTACTCGCTTATTATATACCCAAACCAGTTCAGCAGAAATCCCGCCCTGCAGCCGATTCTAAAGATTTCATTGGTCATGTCAATCACTAATTGCCTACACCAAACACTGATCCCTAAACCTACCCATCACTGTAACCTAAACCAATGAAATTAGCTGCAGGGCGGGATTTCCGCTGAACTGGTTTCGGTATAAGCGAGTACATCATGAATCCATTTTCCAAACCGTGTTTTTTACTACTTGGGAAAAATCTAATCACACTTATGTTAGACCTTACATGGTCCTTATTTTTAATGCTTTTTAGGGAAACATCACACAGAGAGACTGTAACCAATTTGAATTAAACAACACAATCAATGTTAACTTTGCTTTCCATCATGTGCAACAATGTTTGTCCATTATTCAGCTTTATCTTCTTCTAGATTTCTTCACGCCTTAAATTTCACTTTTTAGTCTCACTGTGCTGCAATGCGTTTTTCGATCCAAGTAGGTGACATAATATCAGGATAACATTACTTTCTTACTCTGAAATCTGCTTCTGTTTTAGCCATTTCATTTATTTTGTTAAGTTAGTTTTTAAGCCATGACGTTTCTACATGACTACATTTTTTTATTTACTCCTACTACACCCATTCACTTCAGTCACTTGTGACTGTAAAGTCATTTATTTTTAGAAAACAGAAATGATGTAATGAAAAAATATGAAAACATCCTCATGACGGGGATTGATATCAATTTTGCATATTGGAATAAGCTCTCATTGGTTCAAAGGGAGGCTACACACACTGCCAAATTAACTTTATTTTGTCCTCTCATATTTTCCCTTCTTTTTGGAGCTGAAACATGTTGAAAGTCTCTGTAAAGTCATGAGCTGCATGAGTGTTTGATGAAAGCGAGCCTGAAATGAAAATTCTGCATGACAAATCTGCTAAGAATGTGGATCATTCACGGCTTGCCGTAGCAGCCTGGAAATACTGTGGTCGGGTTCACTCCAATCAACAGTTGAAAAACAAATACTGGTGGGCTGAAGCAGCATGACAACTTTGCAAAAAATCTTTAAACCTAGAAAGCTCCTCCTATAAACAGCTAGCATTACATGTGATATTATTATGAGGGTATTGAGTAATGGATTGCCCACCGCTTAACACCATAAATGACATACGGTTCACTAAAATCAAAACCTTGTCGTGTTACGATTAAGGATGGAAGAAGATTTTTTTTGGAAAAGATTTTTTGGAAAAAGGATATTAGCAATAATGGAGATATTAAAGACAATGAGAAATCAGTTGAAACGTTAAGTTTGGCTGGGACATATTAAAGGGATCTTTCCCTTTAATAAAAAGCCAATAGGCTTTAGGATTAGCTACTTCCTAGTTATTTGCAGATGCTATTAGGAGAGGAGCTTTCTTACTATAGAGGGCATCAGATTAGACAAAAATCTGTGTAGTTCAACATGAGTCATGAATATTTATGATCTGTTTTTCCTTGTGTATATCAATTAAAAGTTAATTGTGTCAATGTTTAGGAGCACACTAGCATACATAGATGACCTCAAAGCCACAAAACTATTATTTTTATACTTTGAAACGTGGTTCTGATTTGTACTTGTTGGTCAAAACATTGCATTTTCTCTTGTAATTCATTGTAAACATCCTTTCATTTAGCCAGCACAGATTCTATCGTGATGTCACTCTGATCTAGCACCATCTGTGTTTAATATCGAAGGCCAAAACATGAAATTGTGCTGGCAATATGTGCGAGTGTCTCGAGCAGCTGTGGAGGCAGGAAATCCACCATAGGTCATTGATGAACCATGTCGCAATCAAAGCAGGAGTCAGTTGGTAATGGTCAAATGTGTCCACATGTCTTGGGAAAAATTAAGTGCTTTTTCCATGACAAGCCATTTATTGGGTAACTTCCTTTTATTACATAATGCGTTTGCAAACAGAATGTGGTCATGTGTTATATACTGCTTTGCAATGACCTGTTAGGATCAACTGTCAAACAGCTAAAGATTAGGATTGATTTTATACACATGCAGTGTCCTCACCAGACATATTTGTTTGACACAAATCATGACAGCAAATATATTTTATGTATATATTTTTGATGTTGAAGATATTTAATGCATTATAATTTTTCTTTTCCTTGTAGAGAGAGACACCAAAACATTTTCACGTGGCCACATTTGGTGGAATCCATACTGAGTTTAATCCTAATGAGAGGAAATGGTATTCATTGCAGCTGCACTTAACATGATTCAGATGCATTATAAATCACATGTTTAGGTGGCCTCTGAGAAGCCATTTTTGTTTTGTTTTTTCTTTAGAGACACAACACGAGTCCAATCTTTATTGCAACAGTCTGAGGTGTAACTTAAACTTAACTCATCATAAGGGCTTAGCGAATAACCACAGAAGGCAAACTGCTTCTGCATTACACACACCAGACAATCACATAGTTTGTTGCCCTTACTAGTAGACTAAAACAAAACGGGTGAAACCAAAGATGAGATAAGTGATGCAACCTGCTTTTACTGTAGTCAGCGTGAAGCTCAACAGATGTTTGAATTCCCATTGCATGCAGCAGAGAGATTGAAACAACTTGATTCCTGAGCTTGTTGACATTGGTTTGAGGAACAGTGTCCACTAAGAGAAGCGAGAGACTATTAATTTGCAGATTTCTACTCATTTATGAGGCCAGAGGACATGAGGAACATTTAGACTGTGGGGAATCACTGTAAATCTAACACAGTTTGAGCTCACATAATCGGAGATGTGCTTTAAAATCGCTACTATCTTTGGAGACCTCCATTAGTTCATGTTTTAATTGGTGTGCTATGAGTCACAGTTGTGGAATTATTCATATTTCATTTTTAAAGTTCCTTTCCTACAATAAAATGCTAACTACATGTGTATTTTTTTCTTACAGAAACTGGTGTGCGTATGTGGTGACCAAGACAGTGAGCTGTGTGGTGGAAGATGGAGTGGAGACTTACGTGAAGCCTGACTATCAGCCATGTTCATGGGGCATTCAGTGCGCCCGTGTTGTAGTGTAAGTATGTCCTTTTGTCACGTACTGTATAGCTTGTTTTGGTTTTGTTTTTTTGTGTTCTGTTCTCGTTTTGCCTGCCTGATTTAGGGGGTTAGTTTCCATGGTTCTTAAAGGGATAGTTCACCCAAAAATGAAAATTAGCCCATGATTTACTCACCCTCAAGTCATCCTAGGTCCATCCATCCATCCATCTTCTTCCGCTTTTCCGGGGCCGGGTCGCGGGGGCAGCAGGCTAAGCAGAGATGCCCAGACTTCCCTCTCCCTAGACACTTCCTCCAGCTCTTCCGGGGGGACACCGAGGCATTCCCAGGCCATCCGGGGAGACATAGTCCCTCCAGCGTGTCCTAGGTCTTCCCCGGGGTCTCCTCCCAGTGGGACGTGCCCGGAACACCTCCCCGGGAAGGCGTCCAGGAGGCATCCGGAACAGATGCCCGAGCCACCTCAGCTGACCCCTCTCGATGTGGAGGAGCAGCGGCTCTACTCTGAGCTCCTTTCGAGTGACCGAGCTTCTCACCCTATCTCTAAGGAATCGCCCAGCCACCCTGCGGAGAAAGCTCATTTCGGCCGCCTGTATCCGGGATCTTGTCCTTTTGGTCAAGACCCAAAGCTCATGACCATAGGTGAGAGTAGGAACGTAGATTGACCGGTAAATCGAGAGCTTTGCCTTACGGCTCAGCTCCTTCTTCACCACAACAGACCGGTACATCGACCGCATTGCTGCAGAAGCTGCACCGATCCGTCTGTCAATCTCCCCTTCCATCCTTCCCTCACTCGTGAACAAAACCCTAGGATACTTAAACTCCTCCACTTGAGGCAGGAACTCTCCACCAACCTGAAGTGAGCAAGCCACCCTTTTCCGACTGAGGACCATGGCCTCGGATTTGGAGGTGCTGATTCTCATCCCAGCCGCTTCACACTCGGCTGCAAACCGTCCCAGTGCATGCTGAAGGTCCTGGTGTGAAGGGGCCAACACGACAACATCATCCGCAAAGAGCAGAGACGATATCGTGTGGTCCCCAAACCTGACACCCTCCGGCCCCTGGCTGCGCCTAGAAATTCTGTCCATAATAATTATGAACAGAACCAGCGACAAAGGCCAGCCCTGCCGGAGTCCAACATGCCCCGGGAAGAAGTCTGACTTACTACCGGCAATGCGAACCAAGCTCCTGCTCCGGTCATACAGGGACCGGACAGCCCTTAGCAAAGGACCCCGGACCCCATACTCCCGGAGCACCCTCCACAGGCCACCGTGAGGGACACAGTCGAATGCCTTCTCCAAATCCACAAAGCACATGTGGACTGGTTGGGCAAACTCCCATGAACCCTCCAGCACCCTGTAGAGAGTATAGAGCTGGTCCAGTGTTCCACGGCCTGGACGAAAACCGCACTGTTCCTCCTGAATCCGAGGTTCCACTATCGGCCGTATTCTCCTCTCCAGTACCCTGGCATAGACTTTCCCATGGAGGCTGAGAAGTGTTATCCCCCTGTAGTTGGAACATACCCTCCAGTCCCCTTTCTTAAAAAGAGGGACCACCACCCCGGTCTGCCATCCCAGAGGCACTGTCCCCGACCGCCACGCGGTGCTGCAGAGGTGTGTCAACCAAGACAGCCCCACAACATCCAGAGACTTGAGGTACTCAGGGCGGATCTCATCCACCCCCGGTGCCTTGCCACCGAGGAGTTACTAGGAGTCATCCTAGGTGTATATGACATTCTTCTTTCAGACGAATACAATCGGAGTTCTATTAAAAAAATGTCCTGGCTCTTTCTGGCTTTATTCTTCTGGCTTTATAATGGCAGTGAATGGCTGTATACTTTTTGAAGTCCATCAAAGTGCATCCATCCATGATAAAAGTCCTCCACAGGGCTCATGGGGGTTAATAAAGGCCTTCTGAAATGAAGCGATGTGTTCGTGTAAGAGAAATATCCATATTTAAAACTTTATCGACTGAAATAACTAGCTTCTGGCAGACGACCTACACAAGTCGACTTACGGCAAAAGAGTAACACTTGACGATGTATGATGTAGGAGTAGCGTAAGCTTTGACGCCTCTCGTGGTTCAAACAAACAGGGCTGGACAACAAACTCGACATTTCTCTTTAAAAATTGTCGTTTTAGACTTCTACTTCATGACTGGTGTTTTGTTTTGCTCTATCCTCTGCTCTTCCGCATTCGCCATTACTTGTGCGACAAGTTCAAGGGTTACTATTTGCCGTAAATCGATGCGTACGGCTGTCTGCCGGAAGCTAGTTATTTTAGTCGATAAAGTTTTAAATATTGATATTTTTCTCACATGAATGCATTGCTTAACTTCAGAAGGACTTTATTAACCCCCCAGAGCCCTGTGGAGCACTTTTATCATAGATGGATGCACTTTGAATCTACTTCAACACTTAAACGGCCACTCACTGCCATTATAAAGCTTGGAAAAGCCAGGACATTTTTTAGTATAACTCCATTGTATTCGTCTGAAAGAAGAATGTTATTTACACCTAAGATGGCTTGAGGGCGAGTAAATCATGGGGTAAGTTTCATTTTTGGGTGAACTATCCCTTTAATTAGTAAACACCTGTTCTGTTTCAGTTAATCATCCCCAGTGTATTTAAGCCCTCTGCTCCCTCTGAGAAAGTTATTTCTCTTGCAAACTCCTGTGTTTTCTGTTGATGGATTAATAAAGGCTTTTTTGATTCTACTCATTTGTTGTGCGCTTTGTATACAACTACCACGCCTGACAACTTTTACCCGTACTGGACTTTTTTCGCCTCTCCAGAATTCTTAATGTTTAGTTTTTAATAACTTTCCTAAATGAAGAAATGATTATCGGTATATTCAGTATAGATTTACTGAATAGAAAGTCTTGTTTGTGTGCCTGTCAGAGCATCAAGCCCAACAGATGTCTTTTTCCAAACAATGAGTCATTTGCTCCATTTTATGTTGCTTCATAAAAGGCTTATAGCTGGAAAATCCATGTTAGCTATTTTTTGGAACATCGTAGCAGGTTTCTAGCAGGTACACCATGTGTAACTGTTGTCTCTATATGCTTCTGCTATTTACCTTTGGCTGGTTGCACCAGCTGTAAATAACTCTAAGTATAAACTAAATATTTACAAAAGCCTTCGACCAGGACTAATGGATTAAATTAAACAGAAGATTGATTGAATTGCATCAATAAACTTTTGTTTTACCTGACAAACTTAAATTCTTTCAACATACATGATGATGTTTACATTTACATTTTAAAGCAACACTATGTAAGATTTTTTACTTTAAAATAATGTTTCCAAAATCTTATCAGTGGTTCATCAAGTCGTAACAGGGTGAAAGGCACTTCTGCCATATAGCCTGACGGGGTCTGTATCGCTTTTACTGGCACTACGGAACTTCGGGGTTCGAGTAGTAACCCGAGCACAAAAAGAACTACAATATTCGACTGCTTTACGTCAAGCGTTACAATAGTCAATATTTCGTTTTTCTACGTTTCTGATGTTGCAATACATCATCCTTTCATGAAATCATGTAACATACTCTACCTTGTCTGTGGACATCGTTCATTCTAAAGCCGGTGCTGGATAAACAGCGAGCGTGCGTGCAACGGTAGGCTGAATTATTTACGACAGCGGTAATGAACAATTTCGTTTCCAACCAGTAGGGTGAATATTATGTGAATTATTGACTTGTTAGTGGCTCTTCAACATAAACCTGATCTTAGCAGTGCACCTCCATGTGCATGTAATAAATAAAATCAATCATAATAAATAATAAATAAATGTCATTTTCGTATGTTTTTGTATCAGAATTGATCTATTCTTCTTATTAACTTCAAATACAGTTTCAGAATGTTCTTTATCTATACAAAATACTTGTGTTATTTGATGATTAAGTATCGTATTTCAGTGGAAACTTAGCCTATTTTTTTGTTACATTAGGCAAAATAAGTTACAATCAACCTTAACAGAATAAACGGAAATGTACTGCATTTCAATACAACTTTTGATCATGAATTTGAAGCCTGCTATTGGATCATTGGAGGTAAACGTCATTTTATGCAACTATCCTTTAGTTTACAAAGAGCTTATGACCTACTAGCTTCGTCTGCCTTAAGAACAATTGGTGCAATCAAATTAAAGGGTTAGTTCACCCAAAAATGAAAATTAAGTCATTAATTACTCACCCCCATGCTGTACCAACCCCGTAAGACCTTCGTTCGTCTTCGGAACACAAATGAAGATATTTATGATTAAATCTGAGAGGTTTATGACTGCTACATAGGCTCCCTAAGGGAATGACACCGGACGGCCCAGAAAGTCAATGAAGAAAATGTTTAAATATTCCATGTCACAACAGTGGCTCAACTATAAGTTTATCAAGCAACGAGAATACTTTTTGTGCGAAAAAACAAACAAAAATAACGACTTTATTCGACTATTCCTTTTCCTCCTTGTAGGCCTGAAACGAGACTTCAAGAGATTTCCACGACGCGCACGAGCGAGAACTGAACTGAAGTAGTTGAAGGAGATCGCAATTCTCGCGCATGCGTCGTGGAAATCTCTTGAAGTCTCGTTTCAGGCCTACAAGGAAGAAAAGGAATAGTCGAATAAAGTCGTTATTTTTGTTTGTTTTTTCGCACAAAAAGTATTCTCGTCGCTTGATAAACTTATAGTTGAGCCACTGTTGCAACATGGAATATTTAAACATTTTCTTCTTTGACTTTCTGGGCCGTCAAGTGTCATTCCCTTAGGGAGCCTATGTAGCAGTCATGAACCTCTCAGATTTAATCTTCTGTTAAATCTTCAGGGCACGGTTGCACAAACACCCGAATCAAAGATTGTTATGAACCAAATATTCTGGAACGGAGAGATTTATAGCACTGAATGTGATTTTACTGCAGTTACAAACCACCGTTTCCACATTGCTAATTCACGACGCATGCTTCAGTGTACATTGAAGTGAAATGTGCAAAACTTTGTCCAAAATAATACTGATAACAGTGTGCGTTTATATTAAGGCGAGACACGGCAGGCAAAAACATCAGGGTTTTTTTAATGGTCAATTTTGAGATTTTTGGATATTTGTCTTCAATAACATGTATTCTTTCAGACTTGTGGTGAAAAAAAGTCAGAAATACACATTTAGGTCTTTATTTTACTACACTTCGTCTGTTTGCGTCCGTAGATTTCTCATAAATTCAACAGAAGTTTGCGTTCTTAATCAACATACTTCTCCGCGATCTCTGCCGTCACCCTCTCATCACAGTAAATCAGTATAACATAGACATCTGTAGACATGAAGTGGCAGCTTCAGCCATTTGCAGCTATGAAAAGTTTGGCGGCTGCAGCAGCCATTTAGGTTTTGGCTGAGCCGGCTAGCCAGCCAATAACTTCATCAGCCAGCCATTATTCTCAAAACAAATGGCTTCGGGCTCCACAGGTGATAAATGCAGGAATTTCAGAACTGGAGACACGCATCCAAACTTTAATCGAGGATAGTAAGAATGCAAGGGCTTTAGATAATGCTTGTGGCTAGCTTAGTGAAGTCTGTACATTGTTCTGTTCCGGCTAGAGCCCGTGAAGCAAGGCAACTGGGTGACTGTGAGATGGCATAGTCGCGGGTCAAAACGCCGCTCTTCCGTTCCGATTAGAACATGACGCACCCACTGAGAATTCTGTTGAAAGAGCCCTATAGTGATTGCCGATTCTATTACAATGAACATAGAAGAAATAGAAAATAGAGACACCAGCCACCATAGTCACATGTTTGCCGGGAGCCAGAGCACCTGACATCAAAGCAAATTTAAAAGTGCAGGCTAATGCTAATCGTAAATTATCTAAGATTATTATTTGCGTCGGCACTAATGATGTTCGACTTCGTCAGTCCTAGATCACTAAAATTAACGTTAAAGAGGTGTGTGAACTCGCAAGTACGCTGTCAGCACAGTAATATGCTCTGGCCCCCTTCCTGATCGCCAGAGTGATGAGATATTAAGAAGACTATCCTCACTCAATGGCTGGCTGTATAAGTGGTGTCAGCAGAATAATATAGGTTCATAGACAATTAGAAAATAATTTGGGGCAGACCTGACCTGTTGAAAAGAGATGGTATTCATCCCTCCTTGGGTGGTGACGCTCTTCTCTCTAGTAATATGGCATGTGTGTATATATATACACTATTTCTTCTAGATCTGCTGTACAGCCAAAACAAACTTTGCTGCATTATTGTCCTGTTGCACTGCAAAACTGCTTTGAAACTGTATTAAACTTTGAAAGCGCTATATAAATAAAGGTGACTTGACTTGACGTGCACCTATCGGACTTCAATTCAGTCAGAGGATTTAAAGTAAAAGCAAGTCTGTTTTTCTGGCCTTTATTTGGTGGACTTTAAATAAGTGGAACCATTAGTACTACATCAGCTAACTTTAGACTGGAAACAGATGTTGAAAGCTATCACATCATCATAACATTCATAGACACTAGCATACAGTATAGAACACTCCACATTTTACTGGAAATCTGAGTCATTAAAACATAAGAAATACTAAAAACATTGTGTTTACATAGTAAACCTAATGTCAACAAATGGAGAGATAAACAGAATGTGGTTTGAGGACACCAGGAATAGAAAGTTTGCGCAGTTGCGAGGTGGTTTCCAGTTGTTGGCAACGTGCTGAACTCCAGCTGGAAAAGCTTAATCCAACTCCTTTAGATTCAGTACACACACACACACACACACACACTAATATGTATGGAATGAGGTGGCCTGCCATTCCAAACTCTACAACCAGTGTGCCACAGGAATTAGGCTTAAAACCTACTAAAATACCACCACTTATTTTTGCACTCACTCTGTAGAGTAGGGTGACCCCTTTTTCTCCTCGTTTTCTTCTCACGGGGGTCATGGAACAAACAGTGCGTGGAAACAAGAATTCAGTGGCTTAAGAACTATAACCAAAAGTCCTGGGAAAAAAAGAAATGCTATTCCACCTTTTTATGGTGCTGATGTTCAAGGCTAACCGTAATGTTTTACTTGATATTTTAGTTTATTTGAATGACACTGTGAATTCGGACCTAGACAACTGGTCAGAATTATGATGTAAATAAAATGGCTCTGATGAGATGGTCTTGTACCACAATTCTCTATTAGAAATGTTTTTTAAAACTCCTAGCCATAATTACACTTCCGCAAGTAGATTTATGGTTTCTGGATGATAAAATATACAAAAAGATCCCATAGCTTAAAGGAGTGATCCATGCCATATCTAAGAATATACACACTGTGAATAATGAAGCTACTTCAGACCAACCCCTTTTAGATTTGCGTCAAGCGCAAGAGTCATTTATCCCGCCGGTTAAATAGCAACAGCGCCGAGATCCGCCCACAAAGTTACTTGCGCTTTGCGCTTGACACTTGTGTTATAGATCGTTAAAATAGGTCTGAATGTGTTGGTTTCACTCTAACCGAAATGGGCAGAAACTAATTTGTTGAGTAGAGAGTCTTGCAACACAACATCCCAGAAGGGATCAGTTTGTTTAATGTGAGAGGTCTGTTTAATGTGGAATGTATTAAACAATATACAGAATGGTGACTTGTAAGGTAATGCGTGTACTAGGCCCTGATAGTTTTTGTTGTTTTAGATTGTACTGATTGTATACTTTCTTTGTGGTTTGTATTAGCATATCATTTGTCTTATTTGTTTCTTTCTCGGTCCCATGTATTTCACAATTTAAACTAAACATTGCAAGTAAGGAAATACTAAATGTCAAGCTTTTATTTATATGTAAATAACAGGTACAGGACCTACATGAGGCCCAGATACAAGGTGGCTTACAAAACGGTTACAGAAATGGAGTGGAAGTGCTGCCATGGATACAGTGGAGAAGACTGTAATGATGGACCAAACGGGGGATCTGATACTCAGATCTCAACAAGCAGACCTTGGCCAAGACCTTCACAACCAGGACAAACTGGAACTGGTACTGGCCATGGACAGGGTGGAGGGAATGGTAAGTCAATGTTTTCTCTAACAATAGGTGGATTTACAAATGGAGTATTGCATTCCGATTACAAACTGTTTAAAAGTCCAATCCGAATGAAAATGCTCCATGCACACACCTCAATCAGAATAAAATGCCCAAACCAATTGAAATTTTAATCGTGAATCGTAAAATTTTATCGTAAAATTTTAATAAATGACTGTCGTCTCAAGTCTAAAATTCTCTTTCCACTCATCTGTGAAGTGGTGCAGGATAACGTCACACAAGTGCTTTCTTCGGACTCTCATCTGCAAACACCTTGTTTTAGGTGCGGGAAGGGGCGATCGTCTCCTAATTAAAACCCGAAATACAGTAGATACATATTATTTTTTTAAACAAAGACAAGGAGGATGGTTAGTATGCGCCAACAGCGGGACACTCTGTATATTCGTGCAGTGTGCGCATGTCAAAAGATAAAATCCAATTTTGAAGCTTATGACCATAGACTGTAAAAAAAGATGGACGACGCCCCTTCGCTCTCTTCCATTGGTCAGAAGTGAAGCCGCGAGTGTCCTGATCTTGGGACTTGAGTCTGTGCAGTAGCGATCTCGGGACCAGACCTGCGCAGTAGTAAGCAGGTAAAGCCGTGAATCAAGGCCCCGCCCTCACTCTCGCAGAATCAATCGCAAGCACACGCTCCTGCACTTTTTTCAATTAATTATAGAAATTTAGATATTAAATTTAAAGCTCCAATCTCCTCAGTCCTCCGAAGATCCCGAAAAAAAGTCTGTAGGTGCTTCAGTGACTACTTCGCTCAGAGAACCTGTCAATCACTGCTGTCAATCATGACGTCACACAACCGCTTCAAATAACTAACTAAAAACAAACTTATGTTAAATACAAACACTTGAACTTACATCAGTGTGATAAAAACTACAGTAAATGACAGAAACCATCTTTAGAAAAAAGATATTTGAAGTGTAATTTAATTGTTTTGTTGGTCTCACGTGCCGTTGAATAACACGGGGAGGCGGGGTTTATGACCTATAGGACCGGCCACCGGGGGGCGATCGAGACGCTTTGGCTTCACTTTTCAGGACTTGTGCGGCACACTTGCTTATGACAAACACGCACATCAACCCGATCAGTTCATTAGGTTCATTAGGAGTTCATTAGGCTTGCTGCAATAGTCTGTGTTACCGGTATTACACAGTGTTTTGCCACACACTGATTACATCACTTGCCTACTGCGGCACCGCCCCCCACTGTCGTTTGATTTTTTTTATAGTAATAAAAATTATTTAGTTCAGTTAGAGAACAGACACTACAATTAAAAACTGAACTCAATTCAGAGTGAGCCGAATGAGAGTCGCAGCACTCAGATTTAATTTATCATGTGACGAGAGTGAGACGAGCTGACTGACAAGATGATGGTGGAATATTTGGTTTCAAAGCAAAATGTAAAAGGGCCTATTTGACAATATTTTGAATTTAAACCCAATGCTAATTGTGAACCTGCAAACATTAATGAGGCAATCTGTAAACTTTGCCTGATGAAGGTGGCAGCATCCGGAGTTAAAACTTCTAATTTATACACACACCTTCAGGCGCACCACAAGAATGAGGCTGCCGTGCTTATTCGTTTTATTAATAAAAGTTCTACGTTTTAGGTTTGTCATTGTACTGTTTTGCTGTTTTGTTTTTCAGTAAGAATAATAATGAACCCATCATTCAAGCAATTGCCATTGATTCGAAAGCTGAAATAAAATGCGCACTTTTTATTTAATTCCGATTGAAACAAAAAGTGTCCATGTAAACGTGTCTAGACTCCATGTAGATGTTCTTGTTACTTCTGTATCTGAATCTTATGCATCTTTGAAACACTTGATAACATCTAAATTTAACTGAGGCTTTATGGAAATAAAACATTAGAGCAGAGGAAAACTTTTAGAGTAATGTTTTCATTGCCAAAGTTTGACAGAACTGTGAATTCTGGGTCTATCAAACCATTTTTAATCTACTTAACTACTTACTGTCTAAAAATAAGTATTGTGTTTGATCTTTGCCTAGGGAGAGGTGACAATGACAAGATGAAACAACTGGAGGACAAAATCCAGAGGTTGACCAAAGACCTAAATGACCTGCAGTCAACTCTGCGTGGAATGAACGAGAAATTCCAGGAGGAAATGCGCAAACCTGGTTTTAATAGTGGCAAAACACCAGCTGATGCAGCCCAGCCTGAAATGAAAGAGACCATCCATAACATTCAGACCAAGCTTGATCAGTTGGATAACCGTACTCAAGCTCATGACAAGACTCTAGTCAGCATCAATAACCACCTTGTGAATGGGAAGGGTGGAAGCAATGATCTAGACATTGGGGAAGTAGGAGGAAACAGCTTCAACACCTTGAAGGAGGAAATCCTCAGAGAGCTTGAACGTCGAGTAACGCTTTCTTGTTCTGCCTGTCAGTCTGGAGTGGAAGACCTAAGACGGCAACAGCAACAAGATCGGGAGAGGATCTTGGCTCTGGAAAAGCAAATTAATGCCATGGACCAGCGTCACCGCCAGACTCTTGATGGTTTGCGCCGAGACTTCAGCCGGTCTCAAGGCTGCTGTGACACTGTGACGGACATCAGAGGACGACTAAATGACGTGGACAGGAAGATAAGCTCCACATTGGAAGCCTATGACAAGCTTAATAATCGTGTAAACGGGGAACAAGGAGGAACTGGAGGGGGTGGAAATTTTGGAGGAGAAATAGGTGGAACAGGACAAGGTCCTAAAATGCAAGAAGACCTGGAGAGACGGCTCAACAACACTGTTCAGAGGGCAGAGGAAAACTGCGCTTATATGGAGACTAACATACGGGACTCGTTCCAGCAGGAACTCAGAAGTCTTCGCAATGAATTCAATAATCGTATTCTTAACCAGGACGACAGAATTAATGACATGGAGGTTGATATAGGAAACGTTAAAGAAACTGTATTTGATCTTGATAAGCGCCTGTCTCGGCTCGAGAATACAACATTGTTTATAGACAGGAGGTTAAGCGAATGCTCTGGGTGCTCAGGCACAAGTTCTGGTTCAAGTCCGGGCAGTAGTAGTTCGAGCTCTGGCGACACTGTGAAGTCTTTGGAGTGGAGAGTCGTTGCAAATGAAGATGAGATCAAGAGGTTTGACACCCGACTCAAGGATCTCTCTGTGTCCGGTGACTCTCTTGAGGATAAGGTCATCAACCTCAGCCATGACGTTCGCAAGATCAAAGCTCTTACTGGAGACAATGGGGAACACTTCAACAGGATTGTTATGGAGATTGAGAACTGTGACGTGTGCAGCACAGTGGAAGATGATCTGAAGAAACTCAAGAACATCACAAGCCATGCCATGGACAGATGGCAGAAGGAAATGAACTACATTAAAGGGAAATTTGACTCTGGTCAGACGGGTTGTGTGGACGTGTGTTCTGGTTTACAGGACGAGATGGATCAGTTGAGAGAGGAGGTACAGAAATGCAGTGGTCAATGCAAGATCACCCTGAATACTCCTACTGGAACGGAATCAGAAACAGGTCATCTGGATGACCCACAAAAACCACTGGATGGACACAGTGTCATCAGCAGTAATACCGGTGACCTCAGGTCAATCCAGGGAGAACTGTCTGAGGTCATCTTAACCTTCAGCTCCATCAATGACACACTAAAAGGTCTAGAGCATGTGGTCCAGAAACATGACAGCGTTATCACTGACCTTGGGAACACCAAAGACAAAATAATTTCTGAAATCGACAAGATCCAGCAGGAAATGACCGAGCATATAGAAGATAGTAGGGTACGCTTTGATAACGTTGATCAGGATGTACGCCGCTTTGGGAACAACTTTGTGGTTGAGATGGGTGACTGCAAGAGGACTGGTGATGGTCTGGATAAGAGGCTCTCTAAACTCGAAGTGGTTTGTGGCCGGTTTGACTCTGTCTCAGACCATATCCAGAAGATCAAAGAAGGCCTGAACAAACATGTGTCTAGCCTGTGGAACTGTGTCACTGGGCTAAATGACACAGTGATTTCACACAGCGGGTTCATTGAGATCCTCCAGAACACACATCTGGATGATATCCACGGCAAGATTAAGAGACTCAATTCCTCAATGGTCCATGTCCTCAAGGAGTTCCAGAGCTTTACTGAGAATGACTTAACAGGTCTGACTTTATTTATTATTTATTTGCTATCATCTTAAAAGTCATGTCAAAATTAATTACAATTTGACAGCATCTAAGAATATATTCTAAATTTCCAGCATAGCTCCTGTATTTTAATGGATATCAGGGTTGTGCATTATTCAGAATTGAACTGAGAATGGATTATAGTTCATTTTACGCAAAATGCATTTTCCAGAATGCATTACTTTGTGTTGAATGTCTTTGAATTGCAATTCAGTAAATTCCTCTTCCAATTCAACTTCCTGTGGCCAATTCAATTCAAATTCACTCTCATGTTTTGAAAGTGACAGAATTCCTGAGTCATGCATAACCCTGATGGACATGAAAAGAGAAAAAACTCTTTAAATAAATTCACTTCTGATTATAGGTTTACCCGGACCACCAGGTCCTCAAGGAGAAAGAGGGTTCCCTGGTCCACAGGGGCCTCCAGGTAATGACGGACTACCAGGTATTCAGGGATTTCCAGGGCCAAAAGGACCTCCTGGTGAGAAATCTTTTTTTGTCCATTTTTGTCATGTGGATAATAACCCAAAAAAAAAGGAAAGATTTGGTCATCATTACTTTATTTTACGTTACTGTACTTCATTTGGAGGTCGGCTGTATACTGTACTTTTCTTATATGGAAAGCTGAACCTCAGATTTTTATATATGATCTCCTTTTGTGTTACATCCATTGGAATGAGTAATTTCAAAATGACAACTACACACGACATGTTATATGACACTTGCATGTGACACATTTTGCCTTCTCCTATTTTAGGTCTCAGAGGAGAGCGAGGTATGTATTCAATTTTCCTTTAATTTTTTAGCAGCCATATCTTAGTCAAGCACTGAGGTTATTTTGATGTGTGCTAATCATTGTCTGGAATGAAGGGAAGAATTCACTGAGATATGTCTAAAGTGTTTGTTTGTAAGAGAGTCAGCGATTTATTCTTTCTGTCTTGAGTGTTGCAGCATTTGTTCAGTTGTTATTGCCAGTACTGGGTCAGTAGTTGAGCCAAAGGTCAGCAGCTGATCACTAAAACTGGTTGTGTAAAAATAGTGTTGTTATCTTCATTTCAGGTATGGCCGGTGCAGATCCCAACATACCACGTCTTTCCTTCTCAGCAGCTCTCACAAATCCCATGGTTACATCTGGAACGATCATTTTTGATAAGACCTTTGTAAACGAAGGAGACTTTTATAATCCAAGAACAGGTAATCTTGGCACCGCCTATAAACAGTCTATTTGCATTTACACTTTTGCATGCATCAAAAATAATGTATACGTATATCTTTCTCTTAAATACAGGTATCTTTACTGCACCACTGGATGGACGCTACTTCTTTAGTGCTATTCTGACGGGCCACAAAAATGAGAAGATCGAAGCTGTGCTGTCCAGGTCTAACTATGGCATGGCTCGGGTAGACTCGGCGGGTTACCAACCGGAAGGGTTGGAAAACAAACCAATGGCCGAAGCCAAACCAACACCAGGTTCTCTGGCTGTCTTTAACATCATCCTGCCCCTTCAGCGAGACGACACAGTCTGCATAGACCTGGTCATGGGCAAACTAGCCCATTCAGTGGAGCCTCTAACTATCTTCAGTGGTATGCTTCTATATGAAGATGTGTAGGGGTCTTTTAACTGATTAGCACTGAGACTAATCAGACTCAAAGTACCAGCAAAACGACGGGGCTAGAAAGACGGGGCTAAATGACGTTTATCCGCCTGGGATGGTGATGCATTGATTTTCCTTCGGTATTGTTTCCAATATTGTTAGACCTCCATATGAACTCCTTGAACAGAGAATATAGTTTTTAAATGGAGGAACTGTTGCCCTTGATATGTAATCCTAACCCGCATTTTTGGAGAAGTGTTGTAACAAATACTACTGCAGGTTTGTGCGACCGATGTTGACGATGTCCTTATTGAGATATTTCCAAGTTATATGAATCACAGACATGAGTTATGAGTAATTTCTCATGCACCGAAGATGACCGTGAGGTCTGTCCGACTTCCTATGTATTCAACTGCACGGTAAATACTTTGCCAAAGAGCTTGACTCACAGTCAGGGTTAAAGGTTAGCCTGATGGTTGTGGAATTTGAAAGATTTGATCAAAGGAATTCATATTTTTGCTGTGAATGTTTAAATCCTGTGTTCCTTTTTTTCTGCTTAGAGTCAAGGGACGATTCTTAAATCTACAGTACGTGACTTAATTTCAATTATTTCTATTTTGCTTCATTATAAGTGCCAAGTTTTCCAGGAATAACATCCTGCTTTTTCCAAAGATGCTTTTACTCAATGAATTATGTGGTTGGTAGTTAATGATTTCAGGAAACATTCAATGTCATCCAACCTGACAATCCGTGATGTATATCATTGCGTTCCAGACAAACTCTCCAAGTGCCTCTGGAAAATTGCAAAGAGATGAATGCAATGAAATCTTCATAACTCAGGCAAACATTCTTCAATGGCTTCTAATCAACAAGAAATGGGCTTTTTTGTGCATGCGTCGTTCCGCATCTTGTGATCCCGTTGAAACATTTACAAAAACATCAGTTCTACTGGAGTGGTGGACCATTGCATTTTGCTCCATATTCATATTCCAATCTCACAGCCTGAGCTTTCAATGGAGATTATTATCAAACAGAGTCTGTCCTTAATGTGGTTCAACAAAGTGCCTTTGAAGAAAAACAACACTGAGGATTCAGAGGGTGTCCTTCATCAACCGATTCTGTCTGTGTGGTCTCGCTTGAATGTTTACTGTAAGACAGCCCAAAGAATTTTGAACTACGCGGCTTTTGCTTTTTCTTGTTTGAAACGTGCTTGTGCAATTTTACAGATCGTTTGGAGGAAAGATCTCTGTGTAACGCTATGAAATCCACATGGTCAAGAATGTTGAAAATTAAGGCTGCTATCTTTTACGTGCTATGTTTCATTTATTATTTTTAGTTATAAAAAGATTCCCCAGCTCATAAAGTGGACGTTACGACAGCAACGTAAGCATTAAACATCTATTTACATGTAAAAGAGACCAGATCTAAAAAAAAAAATCATAGTTCCCTCTCATGGTTTAACCTGTTACCTTGAATGTGTACATTGGCAACACGTGTGTTTCAAATAAAGATATTTAATTTTACACATATTAATCTCTGCTGAGCTGAGTATTACAGGGTTCTGTCAGGTATATTGGATTACTGGAAGACATACCATTTAATTTATCACCGGCATTGTGCAAAACACTAAGCAAACTACTGTTCATTATCTCAAACACAATGGAAAGCATTCTGGTACTCAAGAACTGTGATTCTGTTGAATTGAATTCCAGTCAGTGATTGATGGTGCACGTTTTGTCACTGTCTATGCCTTTTTTTCTCTATTCAACATAGAAAATATCAGTACTGGAGTTGCTGGATCATTTGTCAAAGCAAAATTTGATTGAAAACATGTTCTCAAATAGAAAACACCCACTGTTTCTTAAAAGCTTTTTTAGAAGCATGTGCACAGAAACGGTGTGATTAAGGAGAGGAGTGCACAATGCATTTCATTTTCCACGGCGCAAGCCAGAGAAGTCGTTTGGAGATTGGCTTGCGATTTAATGGAAAGAAAAACATTTCTAGGTGTCCATCCATAGTCATACTGGGATGTAGTTTACAATGAATAATGCCTTGTGCTGGTAAGTGAATCTCATGCCCTCTCTCTGATATGTGCCACCATGGGGAGTTTCCATGTTTTTCCATTTCTTCATAATATTGCATTTCTGTATTGCTTTTAATACTTTTAACAACTATAAATCCAGAGTGTACAGAAAGTTTTTTTTTCTTTCTCTGTTAAAGTGAACATGAAACGCCATTCACAACCCATTTTACCTCTGTAATGTAACATTTCCAAATGAAACAGAATATGCAACAAGTAAATGTAGGGTGAAACATGATTTTATCCATCAGGAATTGAATCGTCCGAAGTACAGAATGGAGACTATGTGAATATGCAATGAATTGTGGATGAAATGAATTGGCATGCACATTAGAGGCTTTTTGACTAAAGCTTAACATCTTCACCCCTGAGAGCATCTCGACATATCCAAATGGTAATGTTTTTTCTCTTTTTTAACAGATCTATAATATTTTACTGAACTAACTATTGTCAACATTTTAGAAAAGATGCATAACTTTCAACAACTATAGCCTATTGTTATTTGGCAATTGATTATTTGGTCACACTTTAGATTAGGGTCCAATTCTCACTATTAATACGACATTTGCCTCAGTAAAATCCTCATTACTGCTTATTAATAGTTAGTAAAGTAGTTGTTAAGTTTAGGTATTGGGTAGGATTAAGGGAAATAGAATAGGGTCATGCAGAATAAGGCATTAATATGTGCTTTATAAGCACTAATAAACAGCCAATATCCTAGTAATATGTATGCTAATAAGCAACTGGTTAATAGTGATAACTGGACCCTAAACTAAAGTTATTACATTCTGATGAAATATTATAAAGACTTTTTTTTCTTTGGAATAATGTGCACTGATTAATCTTTGCAAATGGGAGTCATGTTTGAGGCTGGAAAGTAAGAAATACTATAACAATCAGCAAATTATTTAAACATAGCTGTCAGTGATTACTACAGATTTCTAGGCATTTGATAGTTCATATTTCCACAAATTTGAGAAAAGGGTGCATTTTATATGCAAAAAATTGCTATAAATATTTGTATGCATGCATGAATGAAAGAAGTTTTGTTTGTGTGATGTTTTCCTAAGTAACTTTCAGACAGATACTGTCAGACAGGGTGTCATTATTGCACATTGGGTGTGGTGAAAGAATCCGTGTAGTGCTGGCCAGCTGTGTCTAAATGGGATTGGGTGGGAAAATGTCACGTATCCTGTTTGTCTTTCATCTTTGTACACTTATATTTCGCTGTCTTCCTCCTTCTCCTTTTCTCTGCATACAGTGCAAACACACAGGCCTGTGCTCCCTACTGCTGTAGAGATGCTTGCCAACTCCTCAGTATCAATCAGGGAACAATATCACTGAACTCCTCATAACTCATAGAATTATCAAAGCACTGCTGAATACTATACTCACTAATTCACTCTTCAATACAGAACATTTGTAGCGATTCGATCATTCTAAATTGCCTGCACAAATTGCTTAATTGAAATCAAGTTCACTTGGTTCAATATAACTCAAAAGTTTGGAATTTTAAAAAAAAGTATTTTTTACATTTTTTTTTAAAGAAGTCTCCTATGCTTACCAAGGCTGCATTTATTTGATCACAAATAAAGTAAAAACAGTAATATTGTGAAATATTTTTCAGTTGACTTTGATACTGATTTGTTTCTCCGTTATTATCAATTATAATTGGTACTCAATTATTTATAATGGTGGTTCTTATTATCAATGTAACTTATTTAAACTTAATTGTCAAATAAATTTTTTTTCAGGACTCTGATTAATAGAAAGTTCAAAAGAACTGCATTTATTTGAAATAGAAATCTTGTTAAATTATGAATCTTTGCTGTTCTCTTTGATACATTTTATGTATCCTTTTTTAAATAAAAGTATTAATTAGAAAAACAAACGTTAAACTTACCCCAACCTGCTAGTGTATCACAGTTTCCACAAAAAATATTAAGCAGCACAACTTTTTTCAACATTGATACAAAATAAGGGATGTTTCCTGAGCAGCAAATCAGCATATTAGAATGATTTCTGAAGGATCATGTGACACTGAAGACTGGCGTAATTATGCTAAAAATTCAGATTTGCCATCACAGAAATACATTACTATTTACATTACTATTGACTCCTGTCAAAAATATGTACACGGAAAGCTTCAGTGATCCTTATGGTAAAGTTTTACATTTTCACATTATTTAATTTTTTCGTTTGAAAGCATCAATGAAGAGTTGCAAAACAAGTTTAAACCTTTAATTTAATCATGCTAATACAGAGGTATCAGTAGAATATCCCATCATTATTTAGTCTTATCCTTTGCATTTACATTAATCTTTTCTATGTGAAGCAACACTATTCAGTGAGTCTATCATCATGCCTTGACAATGACTAGTGTAACAACACTTGTTAAGTTTCAGCAGAGCGTGCTTCATGTCTGTACTACATTCCAGCTGTGCACCTCTCCGCCATGTTCAGTGTAAAATTCCATCATATCCATGGACACCGCATTTTTTGCCTGCAATCTGGCAGCCAAATGTGAGAGCATCCTGTAGGCTGTCCCCTGCAGAAAACAGAACCAAACCGGCTTGAACTGATTTACACAACTTACAAAAACCCATTAAGTGTTTGTGTTTCAGAATCAGACTTGCATTCATACCATTTGAAAGGGAATACATCACAGAAGCATTGAACGTATCCCCTGCTCCAAGTGTGTCCACAAGCTTCTCAGGTGGGAATGCATCTGAATGGATGACTACCCCATCGGGACCAATGGCATCAGCTCCCTTTTCTGCCCAGGCACAAATGAGGGTAGCTCTAGACACACAACCAAACTCACGTAAACGCATGCGATGGCTAATATTTGAAAAGAACATACCCTTAAGCAGTTGTTATGATTATACATAGTCAGTCAGCAGTTTTTAGAACACTAGTGACATCTAGTGGTCGTTTTACTCACCCCTTCCTCAGACGGCCGCTGAAACCCTTCAATGCAGCAGAGGCCGAGTCAAACCCGAAGTGCCGGGCCACGTCCTTACTTACAAAGACCTGAGTGGAAGCGGTCACAAATAAACAGGTTGTGTAGTGCTCAAGCATGTCTCAAAGCTTATCAGCAAGCCTGCAAAAAATCGGCACACTCAATTTTACACTGAATTTAAATGCACTTCTCCTTTAACTCTTATGCTTCTTCTGTATTAAATATTTTGTCTAATATATATATATATATATATATATATATATATATATATTCATATTTATACTTTTTTTCTGTATTGGGGACCCCTCCAATACAGTAAAACTGCACATTTTAGAGTGGCCTTTTATTGTGGCCAGCCTAAGGCACACCTGTGCAATAATCATGCTGTCTAATCAGCATCTAGATATGCCACACCTGGGAGGTGGATGGATTATCTCGGCAAAGGAGAAGTGCTCACTAACACAGATTTAGACAGATTTGTGAACAATATTTGAGAGAAATAGGCCTTTTTGTGTACATAGAAAAAGTCTTAGATCTTTGAGTTCAGCCCATGAAATATGGGGGCAAAAACAAAAGTGTTGCGTTTATAATTTTGTTCAGTGTATATATATATATATATATATATATATTTTTTTTTTTTTTTTTTTTTTTTTTTTTATCTAAATATTTTATGTGATCTACTATTCTGAGAACTGACTGATAATGAGCACTTGACTATGTTTATCCAAGTTAAAATAATGTTTTTTATTCAGTCAGGTTTGAAGTCTAACACGTTGAAATCATACCAAATCACCAAGAGGAAAAAGCTGGTAGAGGGGTTCCCTGGTCTTTTCGATTTCAACAGAGATGGTTATTCTGTTCTTCTCTTCCTGTTTGCTGTTATACTCTCTCACCTACGGTGGCCGAGAGGTGCAAAACAAATTACAATTCAGAAAACAAAATAACAAATCCAAAAACAAAATAACAATTCAGAAAACAAAATAACAATTCATAAAACACAACAACAATTCAGAAAACACAACAACAATTCAAAAAACACAACGACAATTCAGAAAACAAAATAACAATTCAGAAAACACAACGACAATTCAGAAAACACAACGACAATTCATTCAAAACGGAAAAGGTAGGTATATTTTGAGAATGGCATACTTGTCGCTGATTGGACGAGACACCTGTCAATCAAGCCAGAACCAGAATCAAGCGATTACTGGAAGTACCGAGGGTAGAAAAGCGCTTCGTTTTTGGTATTTTAATCAAATAAACTGTCGAATCATCTGTACATATTTTTTTCAGTACCGCATGAGCTCATATTAATTTTAATATCAACTATCTAAAAAGTGTGCATCATGCCTGACATCTATGTCATATGTAACTTTAGAGACGGTCACGGTCCCTAAATGTACGAATATCTAGGCCAGCTTATGCCAGTTACATTAGCCAATACTTCACAGGGAATCACTTAGCGCGTTACGTTCATATTCTGGTCCATCTGCTACCTGTAGCCTATTAATATAGCCTAAATCCCCAATAAGGTGAAAGTTTGGTCTTTTATTGTACTGTGTTTTGTCCATTGAGTTACTTTAAGTGTCCTGACCGCAGGGTGATCCTGGACAATGACGATTGAGGGAATCCCCAATTCTGCAGCACAGCGCCAAGATATAAAGTTAAGGAAACTAAACAACCGAGAAAAATATATGTCTACTACTTCAGATTTAACGTTTGATCTGTACATCGGCATCGGGGAATAACATTATAATCTCGTTTACGGTAGAGAAAGCTGCATGTACAAAAGTAACCGTGAAGACTTCAATGTAAAAACCTATTTTTTTACAGTCTATGGTAAAAACGTCTCCGGTTACTTTCGTAACCTCGGTTCCCTGAAAGGCAAGGAACGAGACATTACGGATGTCGTATATGGGAACTACCCCTCCTCCTTCACTTCCGCTGAAATCTTATAGGCTAACGCCAGCAAAGCTGGCCAATTGACGCAAATATGCAAATACTGAACATGCAGTATAAATACAATGCAGCGTCAATCCTCTTTAGAATCGAACGAACACTAAATCAATAGCGAACACGGCGGCGAGCGTAATGTCTCGTTCCTTGCCTTTCAGGAAATCGAGGTTACGAAAGTAACCGGAGACGTTCCGTATCAAGGCTACGGAACTTCGACATTACGGATGTCGTATATGGGAACTGTATAAAATCCCGCCGTGGCAGCGTAAACAAACCACAGACAACAGACCCAACATAAGACCGCCCCCCAGTATGCAAGCCTCCGATAGGCTGAGATTGGCCAATAGCGAACCTCTAACCTCTGATAGGCCCAAATTAACCACTCACAAGCTCGCAAAACACTGCCAGAATTTGCATATCCCGAGCAGTATAACCGGGGAAGTTTGCACTAACTATCAGTCAGGGCAACGTCAACAGTAAGAAGGCCAACGCAAGTGGTGACACAGTAAAACACAACACACAGAGCAGCTCATGAGCGCAGCGCAGAGAAGCTCGCATATACTGTGCAAAAAAATCAACTCACCGAAAGTACACGAGACGCTACAGAGGGCAAGTCCAGCTTATAAAATCTGGCAAACGTGTTCTGAGAAGACCAGCCAGCCGCAACACATAAATCCTGAATGGACATACCCTTAGTCCAAGCCCACGAAGAAGCCACCGCCCTAGTCGAATGAGCTCTGACGTTAAGGGGGCATTCCTGCCCCTGGCAAACATAAGCCAAAACAATAGCGTCCACGATCCAGTGAGCAAGTCTCTGCTTAGAGACCCCCCGTCCCTTGTTGCACCCACCAAAGCACACAAACAGCTGGTCCGATTGTCGAAAAGCGGCCGAGCGAGAAATGTATTCCTGGAGCGCTCTGACTGGGCAAATAGCACTCTGAGCATCCGAACCCAGGGAGGACGATGGCTCAGCAGACAGTGCAGGCAGAGAAACGATCTGCGCTCTGAACGGGGTATTGAGCGATTTAGGGACATAGCCCGGCCTCGGCCTGAGAGTTACATTACAGTTTCCCGGTCCAAAGCGAATACAGTCATCACTCACAGAGAAAGCCTGTAAATCCCCAACTCGCTTCGCCGAAGCAAGAGCGAGAAGCAGTGCCGTTTTGACCGAAAGCTCCTTAATAGCGATAGAAGCTAAAGGCTCAAAGGGCGGGCGCGACAGAGCCTCCAAGACCAATGCTAAATCCCACGGCGGCACCGAAGGCGGACGCGCAGGGCATAATCTCCTAGCCCCTTTGAGGAACCGTGTCACCGACACATGTCTACCGATAGACTGTCCGTCAACAGGGGGGTGGAACGCCGCAATAGCAGCCACATACACCTTCAGAGTGGATGGCAGGCTCCCTTCATCCATCTTGTGCTGCAGGAAGCGCAAAATAACCGCCACAGAGCAGTTCGCTGGGTCTGTACCGCCATCCTGGCACCATTTAGAGAAAACACCCCACTTCAGAGCGTAAAGGCGCCTGGTGGACGGGGCTCGCGCTTCCTCGACGGTATCCAAAGCACGCGAGAGAAGCGCATCTCGCCCGCTCACCGACCCTGCAGCGGCCACACATAAAGATTCCACAGTCCGGGGCTGTGATGCCAGATCGTTCCGCTCGCCTGAGATAACAGATCCTTCCTGAGCGGAATCTCCCATGGCTGCCCCGCCAGTAACTCCACCAGATCCGCGAACCATGGCTGATTCGGCCAGTTCGGGGCTATTAGAGTCACCGCTGCCCTCTCCTCCCTGATTTTGCACAACACCATGGGCAAAATCTTCACCGGAGGAAAAGCATAGAGACAGGCTTTCGGCCAACGCGCAGCTAGCGCGTCCACCTCCTGAGAGGAGCGGGACAGCGAGAAGAACGTCCGACAGTGCGTGTTCTCGCTCGTCGCAAAGAGGTCGACCTCCGCCCTGCCGAAACGATTCCATACCAGCTGAACCGTCCCAGGGTGAAGCCTCCATTCCCCCTGAGGAATTCCGCTCCTCGAGAGCATGTCCGCCCCGCGATTTAGAACACCGGGGATGTAAGCCGCTCTCATCGAGAGGAAAAACTGGTCCGCCCACAGCAGAAGGGATTCCGCCTGCTTGAAAAGAGCTTTGGAATGTACACCACCTTGACGATTTATGTACGAGACCACTGAAGTGTTGTCGGTTCGAATCAACACATGTTTCTGCTCCAGCCGCGACCGGAAGGTTTTTAGGGCTAGAGAGACCGCTCTCAGTTCCAGGCGATTTATGTGCCAACCCATCTGCTCCTCTGACCACTGACCCGAGGCGGGCTTCCCCAAGCAGACCGCTCCCCATCCGGTGGACGAAGCGTCCGTCAGGACCTCCACGCGCCGCGTCACTATACCCAGAGGGACGCCTGAGCTGAAGAGATCTGGGTTCCTCCACGGGGCCAGGGCGCGGGCGCATCCTCGGGTGACCATAATGCGCATGTGGCCGGAATACCACGCACTCGGGGGGACGCGTGCTTTCAGCCAGAGCTGAAGAGGTCTCATATGCAGCAGCCCCAGATGACACACTGATGAAGCCGCTGCCATTCGACCCAATAGCCTCTGAAATTCTTTCAGTGGGACGAGCCTGCCAGGTCTGAAGAGACCGAGAGAAGAGCTCAGTGCCTCCGCCCGCTCGGGGGAGAGGCGCGCTCTCATCCTCACCGAGTCCAAGCATACTCCTAAAAATGAGGACGTCTGACTCGGTGTGAGCACACTCTTCTGGGCGTTCACCTTCAAACCGAGCACCTCCAGGTGCCGAAGGAGGGTATCCACCTGGCTGACCAGCGCTTCTTTCGACTGCGCGAGAACCAGCCAGTCGTCCAGATAGTTCAGGACACGCATCCCGCTCGATCTGAGGGGTGAGAGTGCCGCGTCCACGCATTTCGAAAAAGTACGGGGGGCGAGGGCTAGTCCGAACGGCAGTACCGTATACTGGAACACTGAATTCTCGAATGCGAATCTCAGGAATCGTCTGTGGCGCTTTACAATCTGAATATGAAAGTACGCGTCCTTTAAATCCACCGAAGCAAACCAATCTCCGGGGCGAATCTGCGCCAGGATTTGTTTCAGTGTAGTCGCTTGTGAAGCGCTCTGTTGACGGGTCTCAGATCCAGAATGGGGCGGAGACCCCCTCCCTTCTTCGGCACTACGAAATAGCGGCTGTAGAACCCGCTTTCCCACTCGCTCGGGGGAACCGGCTCTATCGCTCTTTTCTCGAGCAGGCTGCGCACTTCCTGCCTCAGGACATGAGCGTTTTGGGGCAAAGTTAACGACTGAATTACGCCGCGGAAGCGGGGTGGTCTGCGTTTGAACTGAAGTGTGTACCCGTGCCGAATTATATTTAGGACCCACGGAGAAATGCCCGGAATAGCCTCCCACGCTGCCTGAAAGTGACTCAGTGTGGGCTGATCTAAACCTGCGGTCATCGCCGCTGTGTGTGGGCTGTGAATGAACACCTCGCGGCCGTGAGGTGCCCTTATAGTTAACAACCGTGACTCTGCACTGCTCGTTGGCAGGGCGGGTAACACGGTGTGTGGTGCAGGAGGGGAAAAAAACTCTGTTCGTGAACAAGTATTTTGTTTTATTGAACACACACATGCAACAGCATTTACAGAACAATCGCACACGTCGCTCGTGAAACGCCGAGGGACTAGGTGCTGAAGAGCGCGGCGCTTTGGAGCAGGGCCGGCCTGGCGCTCTCTTCCCCTCTTGCCCGGGCGGTCAGGACGACTTCTTGGGTCTCGCTGGAGACGCAACGACCTTCCTGCGCGGGCTTCTCTGGGCCGTCCGCTTCTTCCCCGCACCCTGCCACTGGTTGCTCCACCCTCTGTGCGCATCCGGCTCCTGGCGAGGTGCTGACTGCCGTCTCGCCGCCGCTTGAGGTTGGCGGCCCGAGGCGGATGACGAGCGAGAGCGAGGCTGCGGTGGAGGCAGCGGCGCCCTCCGAGGGATGACGTGACTCATCGCCTTTGCCTTCTTCTGGGTCTCGGAGTACCTCTCGGTGACCTTTTCGACGGCATCTCCGAACAGGCCTGCTGGGGAGATCGGTGCGTTCAGCAGCGTCTTTCTGTCAGCCTCCTGAACGTCGGAAAGGGTGAGCCACAGGTGTCTGTGGAGGACCACCATGAACCCCATCGAACGGCCTACCGCCTGAGCTGAGCACTTCGTGGCCAAGAGCGCGAGGTCCGTGGCTGAACGAAGGTCCCGGATGGCGTCAGCGTCGACAGAGGCGGCACCATCCAGAGACTTCAACAGCTTCGCCTGCATCACCTGGAGCACGGCCATGGCGTGCAGTGCAGACACCGCCTCCCCCGCCGCTCCATAGGCCTTGTTCGCCTGGTGGGCCGTGAATCTGCAGCCTTTGGACGGCAGGCTGCGGTCCGAGCCTAGGGCGGGAGCCGATGGGCAGAGATGCGCGGCTACGGTTTCCTCGACGGGGGGGATTCGAAGGTAGCCGTGGTCCCCCGCCTCGTCCACGGGGGCAAACATGGCCTGGGTGGAAGTGAGGGTGCGCGCCGATTGCGGGGCCGCCCACGACTTCACCACGTGCTCATGAACGTCAGGAAAGAACGGGGTTCCTCTCCTCGAAGCGGCCTGGCGGCGGCTCGACTGGAGGAACCACGTGTCTAGCTTGCTCTTGGACGGTTCATCCGGGGCCTTCCAAGAGAGGTCCAGCTCCTCGACGGCCTTGGAGAGGATGCGAAAAAGCTCGTCCTGTAGGTCCGCCGGGGTGTCCTGTTCCGATGCCGTTAAGTCCGGGGCGGCCTGTTCCGCGCCCCAGTCGGTCTCGGAGGCAGACAGAGACATGGAGTCTTCCTCCTCGCTCACCCCGAAAGACACGAAGTCCGCGACCTCACGAGGGGGGCGAAAGGTGGCATCTGGGAAACTCACCGGAGGCCGTATCTCGACTCCGCGGTTGGGGGGGCCCACCAGCGGCTCGGTGGCGGCAGTGGGCCCAATCCCCGCAGCTGCACGAGCCTCATCCCGCCTGGCCTTGAGAGCTCGAAGGGACATGTCCGCGCAGTGCTCGCACGACCCGCCATCCTTGAGGGCCGACTCAGCATGGGCCAGCCCCATGCATGCGATACAGAACAGGTGCGTGTCCGGGGGCACGATGGGGCCCGAGCACAAGTTGCAGATAGTCGCCATCGGATGCAGAAGACAGTAAGCGTATCTTCGGCGCACCTTCGACGACGGCGTGAAGAAATCCTTAGGTTTGATGTAGTATCAGCTATCTAGCACACGATTTGAGCGTGAAGAGAGAGATTCTAAAGAGGATTGACGCTGCATTGTATTTATACTGCATGTTCAGTATTTGCATATTTGCATCAATTGGCCAGCTTTGCTGGCGTTAGCCTATAAGATTTCAGCGGAAGTGAAGGAGGAGGGGTAGTTCCCATATACGACATCCGTAATGTCGAAGTTCCGTAGCCTTGATAGGGAACGAAGCGCTTTTCTACCCTCGGGGTACTTCCAGTAATCGCTTGATTCCGGTTCTGGCTTGATTGACAGATGTCTCGTCCAATCAGCGACAAGTATGCCATTCTCAAAATATACCTACCTTTTCCGTTTTGAATGAATTGTCGTTGTGTTTTCTGAATTGTTATTTTGTTTTCTGAATTGTTATTTTGTTTTCTGAATTGTTATTTTGTTTTCTGAATTGTCGTTGTGTTCCCTGAATTGTCGTTGTGTTCCCTGAATTGTTGTTGTGTTTTCTGAATTGTAATTTGTTTTGCACCTCTCGGCCACCGTACTCACCCTCTCGATCATCTTCACTTGTTCGTCAGCATTACGGCCCTGAAAATGCATTCATAAAACAATCAGCTCTCTTACTTACTGGAATAATGTGTCTCTTAAACACAGATCGGAAGGAACTAAATAGTGTGACACGTGTGAACTTGGGCTGTTACTATGTAGCAAGTCAAAGATATTTGGCAGAAACTCTCACCTCCCAGTGGACCCACTTGAACTGGCTCAGGTCCACCTTTGAAAAGTCTTCTACAGAAACATCTGGCAAGTTTCTGATTAAACAGAGAATAGCCGATGAAAGTTCACTTGTATGTTAGACTACAACAATCAGTATTCAAATAATGATTAGTAAATAATAAGTAATGACTGCACTTTGTGTACATGTTAGGTCACTATTACTATTGATTATTGTGACATGATCTGTTGTAATTTTATAATACAAAATGTTTACAGTCACAAACTGAATCAGTGATGGTCTGTATAATGGGAAAAATCCTATCTTATTCCCTTAGACTGGATCCATGTCAGTTTGTATACAGTACAACATTTGATAACAGTCATCAGCACAGACAAATAGTCAGCTTTGGGCTGTTATTATACGATAATTATTAATAAACCAAAATATTATATTATAAACGTATATTTATATATTATAAAACTATTATAAACCAAAGTCTGTCTCTCAGCATAGAAGGAAAAGGTTTGGAAAGTTCTCAGAACAGGTTTTAGAGACAAGAAATATTACTCAAGGCCAAGGTTAGAATAAATGTTGTTTTATATATTACTTTGCAACAAACAAAGCAAATACAAGTAAATGATAATGTTCAGTCAACCAGTCTTAACCGCAAATATAAACCTCACCAGGCCGATCAGGACCTTGACCTGAAGTGGAGAGGTTTTTTATCATTCTGCAGGGGTTCATTTTGTGATAATGAACGGATGATTGAACATTATCTCACTTATTACACGGCTACTCATCAAATAAATACACAAATAGACATTGATTTCATCTGAAATTATATTATTATGTGGCGTGACACTACTACAGCTATGTAGTAAAATCAGTTGCCAGGGACATTGGCCAGTTATATACCGGTAGTTTAGTGGTCACTATAAACAAATATTTGGCCATGCAATATTGAAACCGATCAATCAGAATCAAGTATTTCAGAGAGCCGTGGAATAAGTTAGCTAGTTAGTAAGCTTTGACATTGTGTGCTGTTGTGTGTTGTTTAAAACAATTGATTAAAATAATCTTGGACAAAATGGAAATATAATAAGAAAATAAATTAATGACAATAACAAATCCCCGGAAAAAAAAAACACTCAAATTAATGCATGCAATGTCAAATTGTCATGATTTCTTAAAAGCATCTACTTTAAGACTAAGGGTACGTTTACACGACAACGATGTACTAAAAAAGTTTTCCTTCGCACTTTTCTCGTACAGATGACAACATCAAAACAATCCCTGTTCACATGGTTCCGCGAAAACGATAAAAAAACCCCCCCTGCTGTATTATTCATGCCAGGCCAGTAGTTGGCGATGTCACTTTGTAAAGAAACACGAACACATAATACGCGTTTTTACAAATTAACTCTTTCCCCGCCAGCATTTTTTTTTTAAAGTTGCCAGCCACCGCCAGTATTTTTGGTAATTTTCACAAAAGTTTCATGGCCCCCAGAATATTTTGTTGTCAGAATAAGAGAGCCTTTGATTCAAAAACAACAACAACAACAACAGTTTTATCCTAGCTTCGTGCATTTTTTTAATCAACACTTGAATATGGGTACGTTTCATAAAAGACGCAAAAAGGAAATCACGTTTTTGTCAAAGACTAGATCTGATTCAGAACGATAATCAAAACACAGATGGAGTAGATCGAGTTTAACACGCCCAAAGCTTTACAGTCCTGTAGCTCGTCCTGGGTGGACGTTTCATTCAGGCAGTTTTGATTTATATACCGTTTAATGTTGATGATCACGTTATTTTACATATGATATCGCTTGTTTCTGCAATGCATCTTCCACGTGTTTTTATCAGGAGATTCAGTACTCTTCCAGAAGATGAGTAATAGCGCCCCCTACCGTATTACAGTGAAAACACGGAAAAATCCATCAATGGCAGGGAAGCTTTGTTTCACAAATGACTGAAATTTCCTTCTATGGCGGTGAAATAGTTAATACAGTAACGGTATCATTTTTAAAAAAGTGCACTTTGAAAACCTTTTTTCAAATGTTTGCGTTTTCAGGCCCCTTAAACGCCGTAGTAGTGTACATGGCCAAAAATGCATAAAAAGTTTTGTTTTTAGTTGAAAATGGTGTCGTGTAAACGGCCCCTAAATTACTGTCAATTACGGCAGTGCCACTTAATAAAGACTTTCTCAGATTATGTTTGAGAATAGGAAATGATAATTTACCAGGTACCCATCTAACTTTGACTGTATGTTATGATTATTTTGACTTTGGATGATACTCTTACGTGTCTGAGAGAACGACAGTGCGAGAGCCATTGGTGGCACACACCACACAACAGGCACACGGGGTCTCACCCCTCTGCTGCCAAGCCACACAAGATATGTCCACCCCACGCCGTGCAAAATCCCCCACGATGAAACTAGTACAGCAAACAGAGAGATATTGCAGTGACCCATATGCACTACAGACAGATTTGAGCAGGAAACATTTAGCAGGCTCAGCAATGCTTGCCAAACTGATCTTCGAACCATGCACCTTCAGTGCACCTTTTAATAGGGAAAAAGCGATAGTGGTTTTCACTTGTTTGTTTGTTTTTTTTGATGCGTCAGGAATGTTTCAGCTGTCCTGTGAGGAAAGAGTTTTCGTAATACTTACGCATACTCTCACACACAAACCTGTTCATATGCAGAATTGTACGGCTTCCTGTCGTCACGCTGCTGATTACTACAGAGGCTGGAAAGGAGCATTCACCATGCTCCAGAAGAAGAGAGATGTCAATCTTGTACATTTGAAAATCATTCAAGATGAAGCTAGAAGAACAAATTAGCAAGGAAAGGTATGCATACAGAACGAATGTGTGTAGATAATGTAAACTAAGAAAAGAAGTACTTCCGGGAAGATGTGTGAGGGATAGGGTATATTTCTGCTGATATAAAACTTGCAGGAGTAAGAAAGCATACAAATATCAGTAGTAGGGTACAACGGGGCTAAAGGTGCACCGGGGTAAAAGGCGCATTTGACTTTATTCTCTTTTAAACCACTAGATGGAACAAAAATTCACCTCAGCACTTTTATTAACAACCTCTTTTGAAGATGCCCGTGGAAATTTGGCTGATCCTTAAAGGAGCTGTATGTAAGAAATGTATTTCAATTAATCATAAAAAGGCCCTGATATGTCACTAGACATTAAGAAATCATGTTTATTCCAAATACTTATATCACTGACAACAGTAGTATGGCTAGGATATTGTCATTTAAAAAGTGGACTTGCAGCCCTCAACTGATGTTGATGTTGTCATGTTGTGTTTTGGTCTGATGCGCCACCCTCCACCTATCCACCAATCACGAAGTCAGTAGTGTTTCGGGATCCGGGTTGCCAGCTTTGCTCTAATCTACCCTAACTGTAGTCGGATAAAGATGTCTAACGTTACTAAATCAAAAAGACCTCGTTATGATTCAGAAATTCGTCGTGACAAAGTCAGAAATAAAACCAGAATTTGTATTGGAGATGCTTTTGAAAGATGGAGACGGCTGAAAACGGAGAAGAATTTGAACACAGACGCCAACGTTGCTAATTTTCTCCTGGACAGGTAAGATTCATCTATGCTTGGCTAACTTGTACTTGATGTCAATGGACATTTCATATATTCATGACAGTCGAACAAAGTTATGCATGTTCGTGCAAAGTAACGTAACGTAAGCTCACGTGGACGTATGCTAACATTAGCAATGTATTATAGGAGCCAGTTTCTCTGTCCTTATGCTGAGACGCAGAGGAAAACAACATTAGCACTCCCGTTATATGGCAATTTGAAGCGTAATTGAGACAGAAGACTAACTTTACCTCAGAAAAAATCCATCCATCCATCCATCTTCTTCCACTTATCTGGGGCCGGGTCGCGGGGGCAGCAGTCTAAGCAGAGATGCCCAGACTTCCCTCTCCCTAGACACTTCCTCCAGCTCTTCCGGGGGGACACCGAGGCGTTCCCAGGCCAGCCGAGAGACATAGTCTCTCCAGCGTGTCCTAGGTCTTCCCCGGGGCCTCCTCATGGTGGGACGTGCCCGGAACACCTTCCCGGGAAGGCGTCCAGGAGGCATCCGGAACAGATGCCCGAGCCACCTCAGCTGACCCCTCTCGATGTGGAGGAGCAGCGGCTCTACTCTGAGCTCCTCCCGAGTGACCGAGCTTCTCACCCTATCTCTAAGGAATCGCCCAGCCACCCTGCGGAGAAAGCTCATTTCGGCCGCCTGTATCCGGGATCTTGTCCTTTTGGTCATGACCCAAAGCTCATGACCATAGGTGAGAGTAGGAACGTAGATTGACCGGTAAATCGAGAGCTTTGCCTTACGGCTCAGCTCCTTCTTCACCACGACAGACCGGTACATCGACCGCATTACTGCAGAAGCTGCACCGATCCGTCTGTCAATCTCCTGTTCCATCCTTCCCTCACTCGTGAACAAAACCCCAAGATACTTAAACTCCTCCACTTGAGAAAGGATCTCTCCACCAACCTGAAGTGAGCAAGCCACCCTTTTCCGACTGAGGACCATGGCCTCGGATTTGGAGGTGCTGATTTTCATCCCAGCCGCTTCACACTCGTCTGCAAACCGTCCCAGTGCATGCTGAAGGTCCTGGTGTGAAGGGGCCAACACGACAACATCATCCGCAAAGAGCAGAGACGAAATCGCGTGGTCCCCAAACCTGACACCCTCCGGCCCCTGGCTGCGCCTAGAAATTCTGTCCATAAAAACTATGAACAGAACCGGCGACAAAGGGCAGTCCTGCCGGAGTCCAACATGCACCGGGAAGAAGTCTGACTTACTACTGGCAATGCGAACCAAGCTCCTGCTTCGGTCATACAGGGACCGGACAGCCCTTAGCAAAGGACCCCGGACCCCATACTCCCGGAGCACCCTCCACAGGCCGCCGCGAGGGACACAGTCGAATGCCTTCTCCAAATCCACAAAGCACATGTGGACTGGTTGGGCAAACTCCCATGAACCCTCCAGCACCCTGTAGAGAGTATAGAGCTGGTCCAGTGTTCCACGGCCTGGACGAAAACCGCACTGTTCCTCCTGAATCCGAGGTTCCACTATCAGCCGTATTCTCCTCTCCGGTACCCTGGCATAGACTTTCCCAGGGAGGCTGAGAAGTGTGATCCCCCTGTAATTGGAACACACCCTCCGGTCCCCCTTCTTAAAAGAGGGACCACCACCCCGGTCTGCCATCCCAGAGGCACTGTCCCCGACCGCCACGCGATGCTGCAGAGGCGTGTCAGCCAAGACAGCCCCACAACATACAGAGACTTGAGGTACTCAGGGCGGATCTCATCCACCCCCGGTGCCTTGCCACCGAGGAGTTTCTTGACTACCTCGGTGACCTCAGCTAGGGTGATGGACGAGTCCACCTCTGAGCCCTCAGCCTCTGCTTCCTCAATGGAAGACGTGACGGTGGGATTGAGGAGATCCTCGAAGTATTCCTTCCACCGCCCGACGACATCCCCAGTTGAGGTCAACAGCCGCCCACCTCCACTGTAAACAGCGTTGGTAGGGCACTGTTTCCCTCTCCTGAGGCGCCGGACAGTTTGCCAGAATCTCTTCGAGGCCAGCCGATAGTCCTTCTCCATGGCCTCACCGAACTCCTCCCAGGCCCGAGTTTTTGCCTCCACAACCAACCGGGCTGCAGTCCGCTTGGCCTGCCGGTACCTGTCAGCTGCCTCAGGAGTCCCACAAGCCAACCAGCGCCTCAGGAGAGGGAAACAGTGCCCTACCTCAGAAAAAATGATTCGTCATTCGTTCTTCGCGTATATCGTGGACTAAGTTACACATGCTGCAAGTTGACCTGTATGAACATTGCTAATCAAGTTTAGTTACTCTAACAATATTTTATGATGAAACTGAAAACAACCCTGTGATAGCCATTGGTGATATTGAATTTGTCCGGCGTTATAATTGCTGTGGTAAATGTTTTGGTTATTTGTTATGACAAAAACTTTAGCACTTTTTTTTTCGTCTTTAAAGATAAGGAAGTTTTATTTTGTGGTTATATGTTTTTTGTTTTGTTTTACTATTTTACATTTATTTTTCCACAGACTTTTTTTAAATTTTAATTGTATTTATATGTTCAAAATAACTAAATAAAATCTAATTAAATATCAAATCAAAAACGCTTATCTCTTCAGCTATTATGGCCCCAGCACCTCAACACCCAGCTCAACACCTCAACACACCAAAAACTTACTGTGTACGTCTCGTCGTCACTTGCCATTGGAAGCAGCCTACGTTTTTGCTGAATCCTGCAGCTAATCTGGCAACCTCGAGTCAGGGGGAAGGGGGAGGGGATACAGCACTCTATGGTATTTTTAAAGTGATTGCAGTACCAGTTTTGGCCACAATCCTACATACGGCTCCTTTAAAGGAGAACTCCGGTCAATTGTAACATTGAGCTTATTTTTTTGTACATTTGGAGTGCTGTCAGTACAGACAAAAACGACAAAAATCGGTGTTGCCTACACCGTGTTATCCTCTTTTTAAAATTCGCACCCTGTTGACTTCAATGGGGCAAGTTCTAAACCTGCTTTTAGCCTCTTACCAACCTTAATGTGTCATTATGTGTAATTAAGAGTATGACCGTTATGCACGGTCAATCTGACTGCAGTAGATGTGAAAGATATTAATAAAAATGATGTTAATTCAGCCAGCTCACATACCTGTATTTACTTCCTGTTTTCGTTCGAAGTCCACAGTAGTCGATTGTCGAGTTCGCGCGTGCGATCATTAGTTATATTAGTTACCAAAGATCGCGCGTGCGAACTCGACAATCGACTACTGTGGACTTCAAACGAAAATCCAAACAAATGCAAAGTTGATTCTGCAATAATTTGATCTAATATTTGATGTTTTTTACATTGTTGTAGATTCATGTAGCAAATGAGAATCAATAAAATTATTGAATTATTTTGAGACAAAGATATTATTAACGTTTTTCAGTTTTGTTCAAGTTCAAAGTTTGTTAAAAGTTTTTCAGTAACTGAAGAATATGTAAAAGTATGGTATTTGGGGTACTAAACAGTGCCCCTGCTGTTGGGGCGAAAGTCAAAATAATTAACATGATAATAAATAACTGGCTAACTTTTCCATTTGTATACATGACATGGTTAGATTCAGATGGTAAATATCATATATTAAGTTGGGTGTCCTGTCCACCTTATAGATAATCACAATATTTATAATGAAACCATCATACTTAAAAATATAATATTCATCATATCATGTAATAAATATCATATTTATTGTTACTACTGTAAATCTAAATTATTAGCTTTACAGTAGTAACAATAAATATGACCTCATTCAATGCTTTCAGAAACGTTACTTATTTAAATACTTATTAAAATACTTATTAAAAATTAACATATTTTTCAGTATATTTATTGAACGAAAATGAATAAAATGTATCACAATAAACAGAATAACAGTGTGAACAGTGATTGTTTTGAACAAGTATTAACTTAGACATTATTAAAAACACTTTTTAGCTAAAGAATTTGTCCTATCTTGGCCAGGACACTCCTGTAAAAGAGATTTTAATCTCAGTGAGGTTCTCTCCTGGTTAATTAATTAATTAATTAATTAATTAATTAATTAATTAAATAAATAAATAAATAAATAAATAAATAAATAAATAAATAAATAAATAAATTAATTAAAATAAAATAAAATAAAATAAAATAAAATAATGTGTGCATTTTGCTCCATCCTGGCAAGCCTTTTACCCTGTGTGTGGGCTAACAGCCTACCTTGCCACCTCATACATTTATACGATGTTTTTAAACAAAACAAACCACTTGATTTATTTGATTTATTTGATGATTTATTTTCAAACAAAATCTGTTGCTCCATCAATGTTCAATAAATGTATTTTTTTTTTTCCTGCAATCATACACTATAAGAAGAAGTGACTAGTGACCATGCTAGTGACTGACCATTTTTCTTAAGGTGTGCCATTATTCCCGTTGTACCCTATATCTTGACTTGGTATGTTAGACGTTATATACACGCAAGCACGCGTGCGTGCGTACGCACACGCACACGCACACGCCACACACACACACGCTGTAATTTAACAAAAAACACTTACTCAGCTACTGGTCCAGGAGCCAAAGACCCCATAAATGCACACGGGGCCCCAAGTAGAGACAAAACAGTGCACGTGTTTGATGCGTTTCCTCCTCTCTGCCATCTCTGAGACAAACACCTACAAACCAGTTGCGTTATTTTATCACACCTCTGATGCAACATTGACTGCAGGGTATAGCAGAATACGCTATGTTTAGACTGGTTATACTTTTGAAATGCTAACGAAAAGGTGCATCAAATAGCCTAATTGTAGAATGTTATCAGAATTTCCCACCTGGTATCAGTATCTTCTTCCGGGTATTTATCCACAACATTTATGATATCCAGACACACCAAACCTATGCTGAGTATCTTTTTGTCCCCCATATTCTCCCTGCAGAACGAAATCCTGAACTATGGACTTTGGAGGAAAGGTCATAACGTCACATTATTCCGAACAGAAGCGGGTGAGCGTTTCTCTTCCGTCGTGAATGGGACACACTGTAAACATTGGACACGAAGTCTACCGGTTTTTGCCGAATGTGTCCGAAAGTGCCAGCGCGAGCGGAGCGCAAGGACACGACGATTGCCGATTTTTTTCGAGATCAGCCGAAACTTGCGCGAGCGCTTTCCGTTATGTTTTTGGTGTGAGTGACGTGTGAGCTCTGACTGAAATGTTTTTTGCTGTTTAAAAACACAGAAATACATATTCTTTGGTTAGTCATAATTGTAATCTTTATACAAATATAACTGCATTTTAGTAAGTAAGTATTCCTTAAGTAGCTAAGATAAAACTGCCCACAAAATCTCAGTAGGTCGTCCCCCCAGAGTGGTTGCTAGGTGACAAGAGGGCTTCGGTTATCACAATACTAGTAGGCCTAGTAGGCAGCTAACGTTACATGTTGACTTTCTTCCAGTTATATTTTAAGGCAGCTAACTTATTTGTGTAATGTATGAATATTTATTTCTATGTGGTCGTGAAACGAATATTTGATAGAGACTTTAAAAAAAATTAACCATACTGTGCGTTTGTAATATTAACTTATATGCGCAATTTTGTAACTTACTCCAAAATAGGCTAACGTTAAGTTACCTCTATTTTGTACGCTCTCTTTTCTATTTTGCTAATAGCCAATAAAATTATAAAGGCTATTAATAAACATATATAACGTTAGTATATGGCTATATTCAAAAATATAAATTTGAATGACAGTTTCATGACATTTCTTAATATTTGTATGTAACCTTACACATGATCTTTCAGTTGGCTTATTGAATGTTTTTAATGTTATTTATTAGTTCTTAAGACCAGGAAAACACAGAGTTAAGAGAATGGAGATGACTTCAAAAAGTGTGGCGAAAAGCAACGTGGAGGTCCTCCAGATCTATAAACTCCTGCAATATGTACGGGAGAAGAACAGACCACAGATAAAAAAGATGGTCCAAATGGGGTTTCCCAACCTGATAAATATAACTGAACCCAAAAAGGGACTCAGTGCCTTGTATCAGGCATCTGTGGACCACGATGAAGACCTCGTACAGTTCCTTCTGTCCCTGAAAGCCCACCCTGACATACAGGACTTGAAGGGCTGCACACCAATGATGCTGGCTGCACAGTTGGGCTACTACAAGATTGTGTATCTCTTGATCAAACACAGTGCAAATGTGACACTCACAGATGAAGAGGGGAAAGGTAAAGAACATCTTTTTAGAAGTGCATGTTATGTAGCCTACTCTTCAATTTTTATAGATCTTAACAGGCCTTGATAGATCTTGAGTTTGTCTTTATGCACCTGTTGAAGTGTCAAAATATCCCTTGAAAAAAAGACGTGCACTTATTTGTAGAACTGTCCACTTGCTTTAAATCTTAAAAGTATGCTTTTAAAAAATTATACTTGCAAATAAATAATATTATTTAAATTAATATTAATAATATTAATGAAACCCCCCCAGAGCCGTGTGGAGGACTTTTTTCATTGATGGATGCACTTTTATGGACTTCTTTTAAGTGTACTTTAGAGAGTACACTTTCCCCCGGTTTCACAGACTAAAATGCATGTTTAATCTGTTTTAACTGAAAGTAACTTACACTGATATATCTTAAAATATGTCAGTGCCATTTATTTTGTTTTTTCCTAAAGCACGTTTAAAAGCTATTTAATTGGGCCTAATCCTGGCTTAATCCCAGTTTGTGAAACCAGGCCGAAAGGTATATGATTATAATTATAATTGTATTGTGTTAATTGATATTGCAATTAAAGGTAAAATATTTTAAATGTACTAAACAAATTCAAAAAGTGTAATTGCAAATAATATTTAAAAACATGACATACAAGTTTCAATATAAATTACATTACATTACTATTTTTTCATTATAAAATGGTTAAGCACTCTTAAGTTCAGCAAATTATGTTTTAAATAAGGTAAATTATTAAAGCCTACATTTAATAAAAAAAAAACATATGTAAATAAGTGTCAGAAAACATTACATTCAGTTTGAACTTGAAACTAGTGTGGTACTTATAGTGTACTATATACATAGGCCTACTATATTTTTATAATAAGTTTATTATTTTGAGTAGCTACTCTTTTTAAAGTGTACTTTTTCTCAAGGTATATAACCCAGCCATTAAAATTATTGTATAGATGCAAAATATGTTTTTTTTTTATATTATATTTAATACAATATAATATTATAATATATATTATTATATATATATATAATATATATTATATTATTATATTATAATATAATTTTAATTAATTTCCTTGGTGTTATATCCATTCATTCATGCTTGACGGGGGACATGTGTTTAGAATATGCGAAACTCGAGTGACTTGTGTTGTTTCATTTGTAGGGGTGCTGTTCTACTGTATCTCTCCATCTAAAGAACACGATCTCTGCCTGCAGATGGCGCTCAGCAGCAATGCAAATGTCAACAATGTTTCTAACTCAGGGAAGCCACTGCTTGTGTTTGCTTGTGATAATGCAAAGGACTGCCAAGACTTGTGCATTCGCATTTTGGAGAAAGGAGCTGATCCAAATGCAGTAGATCAGGTCTCAGATCATAGATCAAATTAATGTTCCCTGGTCAAAAAAAGTTATACATAGATGATTCAAAGATCTCTTTACAAAGATATAATATTACAACATTTACATAAAAAAATAAATAGTTAAATCAAACCTTTTTGGAATGGAACAGTTTATTGAACCTTTAGTCAAAATAATTGATAGACATTTATGGCTCATATGATATGAGAGAATATGGAGCTCATACTTGAGGAGGAGAAAACATCTATTTTATGAAGACCAAAAAGTCTTCATACAGTGGACTACCAGTAAAAGTGATAAACATTTGGGACGAAAATTATTCAGACACTTTGAGCTGACCATGTTTTGCTTAGGCTAAGTTTTTTTTTTTCTTTAATTGCTAATGCGGCCTTTTTAAGCAAAACAAAATTAAGCATTGCTTGGTAATTGGTTGACCTAAATTGGTATTATCTAATTGTGAACTTAAATTTAACAGCTGAAAGATATTCAGCCTAATTAATTTGTGAGACAGTCTAACAGAAGGATGGATAAAACCAGTGAAATATCAACTGATTTGACAACTCTGAGTTCTGACTGAGTTACCATTTTCTAAACCATAGCGAATAAACTGTGATAATGTGAGAAATGTTGAAAGTGTCTGAATAAATTTTGGTTTGACTGTATAAGGCCAAACAGTAATATGACATTCTGAAGCTTGTAATGTAAATCAATGAGATCTTTATTACAGTACAGCAGACTGCTTAAATAAAATGCAAAATGCATAAAATCCATATTGATTGTCACTTGATATCTCCCAATAATATGTCTTAGTAAGATTATGTTTAAATGCCTGTATATGATTAAAGCTCTGTATTGTTTATTGTGGGGGTTAAAACATATAATGCAATGCATTATGCATTATTATAAAATGATTGATAGATGATTCAGAGTCTGTTTGGTACTCACATTTTAACATGATTTTGAAATTTCAAACATTATAAAAGTTATTTGTATCTTTACTTTATGAAATCAGTAAAGATTTCACAGCAAGACGGCATGTGCACCATGACCTGAAGAGGAACATTTTTAGAATTATACTAAAAGGCCTTTTACTTACTAAAAAAGTATAAACTATCAATCATCAGAAGGCATGTCGTAGATTGTGTACAACAGGATTTTGAGCAAAGTTTTAATCATGAGGATAATCTAGAGGCCTTCGAAATGTGGATATCAAATATGATACAGTCAGCTTTATAATAGGTCAGCAAGAAAATGTGGATTTTGATGGAGTTGAATCAGTATAATGTGTCATGTTTTGGCTCCCCAAAGGTGACACGGTGCTCTGCACTCATGGAGGCATCTAAAGCTGGTGCTGTGAAGCTCGTCAGAGCCATTGTACAAAAAGGAGGGAATCCTAACTTACTTGATGAAGAAGGACGGTGCGCTGCCCACTTTGCTGCAGAACGAGGTTTCCTTGAGGTGATGCCATGGCATTCTGAATAGCACAGAATTTGCCATTGTTTAACTTTGGAGAATATTACTATCTCTGCTTTATACAGGTTTTACAGGTGCTGTCTGCATACTCTGCTGACTTGGGTATCAGCACGACAAAGGGTGACACACCATTGCACTTTGCTGCTGCTGGCGGCTTCAATGAGTGCTGTAGATTCCTGGCCCAAAGAGGTAGGCTGGATCTAATGTCTTTCCATCATTCACAAGAACAAGTGCTGCCTTCATTAAATGGGTCATGAAATTTAACTCCCCAGTTTAAAATAGGAAGATTTGTTTTCCAAACTTCTGAGATGCCAGGATTTATAATCGCATGCCAAAAGAAAAACTATTAGAAATGTGAACCATTAGAATTTGTGTCATTTCACACTGGACAGTATTAAAGGGTTAGTTCACCCAAAAATGAAAATTAAGTCATTAATTACTCACCCCCATGCTGTACCAACCCCGTAAGACCTTCGTTCGTCTTCCGAACACAAATGATGATATTTATGATTAAATGTGACAGCTGGATCACTCCTACATAGGCTCCCTAAGGGAATGAATCCTGACGGCCCAGAAAGTCATTAAAGAAAATGTTTAAATATTCCATGTCGCAACAGTGGCTCAACTATAAGTTTATCAAGCGACGAGAATACTTTTTGTGCGAAAAAACAAACAAAAATAACGACTTTATTCGACTATTCCTTTTCTTCCTTGTAGGCCTGAAACGAGACTTCAAGAGATTTCCACGACGCGCACGCGCGAGAATTGCGATCTCCTTCAACTACTTCAGTTCAGTTCTCGCTCGTGCGCGTCGTGGAAATCTCTTGAAGTCTCGTTTCAGGCCTACAAGGAAGAAAAGGAATAGTCGAATAAAGTCGTTATTTTTGTTTGTTTTTTCGCACAAAAAGTATTCTCGTCGCTTGATAAACTTATAGTTGAGCCACTGTTGTGACATGGAATATTTAAACATTTTCTTTAATGACTTTCTGGGCCGTCCGGTGTCATTCCCTTAGGGAGCCTATGTAGCAGTCATAAACCTCTCAGATTTAATCATAAATATCTTCATTTGTGTTCCGAAGACGAACGAAAGTCTTACGGGGTTGGTACAGCATGGGGGTGAGTCATTAATGACTTAATTTTCATTTTTGGGTGAACTAACCATTTAAATTAAACATCAGAAAACTCCTTTATTCGAAATACTAAAAATACTTTGCTGCCTTATTCATAGCAGTACTCTTTCTTATCTGCAACAGGATGCAGTCCCAAACTGAAGAATCTGGAAGGTCTTCTTCCAAGCCAGGTCGCCAAAAACAATGGCTGCAAAGCTGCACTCAAGGAGCTCAAGAAAGCAGAGAAAATGTACGCGAAGCTTTCTGCGCCTGATGCCGTAAACCCCAATGAACCCTGGGCCGTCATCCTTCACGACTGGTCCTGTGAACACGAGGCAACCTTGCGCAAAGCCTTTGAAACTGCTGAGGGACTGGATAAACCTGTTGAAAAAGTTCCTCTGGAGACATTTGTGTCTTTACTGCAGGAGCATCGAGCTCCTGTAAGTAATGAGTATCTCCAAAGGATCATCAAGGAACATGAAAAAAACCATGAAAGTGTCATCAATTTAAATGAGTTTTTTAAAGGCCTCAAGTACCTCCAGAAGGCCTTTGTCATCTCATCCTACGCTCCTAAGCCAGGTAAGAAGGAAAAGGGTGGAAAGGAAAAGAAGAGTGCCAAATCTGCCATGCCATTGCCCATATGCACAATGCCACCTGAGCTGATTTCCAGAAGAGAGGACAGTGGGCTGCCTTACTACATGATCGAGGACTACCAGCCGTTCGCTGACACCAAACGTTTCAACCGAGACCGGCCGCCAGTTCACCCCGTGGAGAATGACTCTGCTTGGTATATTGATGATCCTGAAAAGATCTATACCAACATCAATTACTGCGTGAAGACTGGAGATATAGATTCTCTTAGTCTGGCGTTTACCCAACAAGTGCCTGTTGATATCAAAGATCAGTTCTTTAAGACGCCACTCATGACAGCATGCAACTGTGGCAACTACCAAGTAGCTAAATTCCTCATTTCACTGAGGTAATGCTACTAAGAAAAATAAAGAACTCTTTTTTTTTTACACATTTAATGTAACTAGATGATAGACTGTGTTATTTGAAGAACATTTTGTTTTTGTGACTTGATAGGGCTGATGTCAATGCAGTTGACCAATTTAACTGGACGCCCCTTCATCATGCTTGCCATGCGGGTCATGTAGACATTATCAAGATGCTGGTGCAATCTAGAGCCGTGGTGGATGCAGTGGCAATGAATGGAGCAACTCCACTCATGAGAGCTATTGAAAGCTGTCGGTTCAGCTGTGTAGAGTATCTCATCAAAGCTGGAGCCAAAGTCATGGCAGAAAACAAGAGAGGTGCTGGTTTTGGCACTATACACTGTATACACTGTAGTTTAGTAAAAAGTTTAGGGCCGTAATAGTTTTTTTTTAAAGAAATCATTGTGTAATGCTACCTGTTGTTACTGTTTTAGGTCATTGTTTTATGAGTGAGAAAGTGTGTTTGTTGGATGACAATTTGATTTGAAGTTCAACTACTGCGCCAAGCTGAAAGTTGGTATGGAGAACCGTGTGAAGAGTTTTGAAAAAGTGATTTAAGTATTGAGAAATGTTTCCTAAAAAAAAAATGAATTACAATTTTAAATAACTGTTTTCTATTTTAATAGATTTTAAATTGTAATTTATTCTTGCTGAATCCAGTCTTCAGTGTCATTTGAAAATAGTTGTGCTGCTTAATATTTTTGTTGAAACCATTATAATTTTTTTCAGGATTTCAGGATCAGTGATGAAGAAATAAATGAATGTTTCATTCATTTAAAATAGAAGTATTTTGTAGTATTCTAAATGTCTTTACTGCCACATTTGATCAATTCAATGCATCCTTGCTGAATAAAAAATGTTATTTTCTTTTTAAAATGAACTCTTACCCCAAACTTTTGAACAGTATTGTATGTATATATACTTTTTGTTTCATTTTCCCACTTATTTGAACAAAAATGCATTTATTTTGTGCTCACAGGGCAAAATTGCTTGGACATTGCTATAAAGTATGGTGATGCTCGAATCATTGCATTGGTCATTGCCAAATCCAACATTCTTCGAAATGAAAGGAAACCAGAACCAACTTTGAGCCCAAAACCAGCTTCTTCAGGACAAGGAAAGGTGAAATAAAATATCTGCCTTTCTTCCTATATATAGGAGTTGGGATGTTTAATAAGTTGTCTTTGTCTTCTCTAGATTCGATCATCATCAATTTCAGCAGCTGTGAAATCAGAGCTGAGAGACAATATCATAGTTAAGAACCCAAAGTTCAACATTCGAAGTGGGAGCAACAAGACTGACATCAGCTTTGTCCCCAAAGCCGTAAGACAATAAAGATCTTTGACTGATAGATATATATAGATATATAGATAGATAGATAGATAGATAGATAGATAGATAGATAGATAGATAGATAGATAGATAGATAGATAGATAGATAGACACTGAATAGAGATATACATTTCTGTGGTTTTGTATGTGTGTTTTTAATTTCTGATGTTTTCTACAATATAGCTTTGGGGGAAACAGCTCACTGACAGCCCACAGCACACTGATAAGGAGAAGGGAACGCTGTGATGAAAAAATGATTCTCAAGGACTTCATACACTTTAACAGGAGTATCTCAGACCTGAATGGGATGGGGCGTCTGGGAAGGGAATAAATTAAATGTCTCAGCGCACTAGCTGATTTTCATTCAGAGCTACTGTCTGTCTTTTTATTTCTGACAAATTAGTATTTCCCAGACTTGTTTGACTTTAGTCAATTGAGCAAAAATGAAAGATAGGTAAAGAAAGACCACAGAAAAACCATATAAATCCCCCCCCCCCCCCCCCCCCCCCCCTCTTTTTTTTTGACATTGGATAAAAATAACCTTTCTTAGTCAGTCATTGAGATGCACAGTGGTCACCTTAGTGTGCTGCCATTTGGAATAATGCTATACTAGCCCCTGACCGAGAGCACCACCTGCTCTATAAGCCATTTTCATTTTCACTTCTCCTGTGACTGGCTTTAATCACCACCAACCCCCACTGAACACAGGAAAAGGAGATGACAGTCATATATTTCAAGGTATCATAGGTGATTGTGTAATTTTAATTTAACACATGCATGTTTTAAGCAATTAAATTGGCCTGCAGGGCTGTGGGTCAGACACAATAATATAATTTACAGTTTTTCACAATTGCTAAGACACTATACTATTATAGTATTACTAAAGAACCCCTAAACCCATCTGTCGAATAAATCACTCACTAAAACACATTTTGCACTTTGATTCACTTGTGTTGCAAAACAGTAAACACAAGTGCAAAAGTTAAACACAGCTACAACAGAGTTGTCATCTTTTACACATAACGACTCAAAATTGTTCACGCTTGTTTCTAATGATGTGACCAAACCAACTGTACAAACCCAGCTCAGAGTGCACAAGTGCATTGAATGTTAATATGAACAATGAATAGAAATGATCTGAGAGAGAGAGGAGGAAAGTATGTAGGAGGTGGACGAGGAGGAGGAGGAAGAGTAAGGTATGGAGTGTTGTCAAGGCAGGATCCAGCACACCAAGAGACAAGAGACAACATTGCCTGTGCTGTGATTTGGACAAAGTCCTCGGGCCGGACCCAACGTGAAGACGTGTCAGAGGCACAATGAATCTCTCGTTGACTTTGATTTTGCATTTGCACAACTCTTTTCAGTGTACTGTAACATGCTTTTCATTTAGAGTTTTTTTGGGGCTTTAGCACTTTGGCTATTGTATTTTTACAGTATGCACGTGCTGAATAAACAGACATTCATTAATATAATATGCTATACTGACAGGATATATACGGTATACAATATGTTCACCTTAGTGGCGATCACTATAGTTTTTTTTCCGAAATTGTTGTTTAATTGTTTTGTTTTCTGTGTACAATATTCTTGTGTTCTCCATTTTTTATGCAGTGTCTAATGAATGCCCTTGTGTTTATATATTGACTGATGTGTGTATGATCTGAAAGCATTGTTTGATTTACAGGTGAAATGGGTTTGAGCCATTTGTTTGATTTTGCCAGAATGGTCAGGGGTTTTGTGAATGTAGTTGAAGATTTGGTTTTGTGTTTAATGTTGTGAGAAAACTGTCATTTTAACTGGGCACACATCATGCTTTGTTGTTAAACGACTGGAAGAATACAAAAGCTGGTTGATGAAGTGTGATTTTTTTCTTCTTTTTTTCCCCTTTTTGCTCAGTGGGACTTTAGCTAAGCATGCATAAATTGGAGATGGGGTCCATATATATATATATGGCAGTCATATGCATATGCAATATTGTGAAAAGGTCACCCGATATCAAAACGAGACGTTTTTTTGGAGCTTGATTAAATAAATGCTTTGTTTATAATGAGAAGGACGTTTTAAGCAATGCATGTTTTGGTACAAAGACCTCTTATATGTTAAAAGATCAAGGCAAATTTTGTTTTCTCATGTCATGACACCTTTAAAACACACCGACAACTTGATAGCAAGTTGACCATAAGCTTTGCATGGAAAATGTAGTTGTAAATGTTGTTCATCTCAATTGTAAGATGAAACCTCAGAAATTCAGAACACCTGCACATTGCTATTCCCAGGCTCTGACTCGGCACATTCATGTGAAGGAGACGCTGCAGAGTCAGCTGGAACTCTACCTGTCATTCCGGATGTGATGATAGTTCAAGTGTCTGTTGCAGAAAGGACAAGACATTGAGAATGTCAATTCTTCTGTGCTACAGACATAAGAGTCCGGATGAACAGGTTGATTTCCATATGAAAGACTCAATCATACACCGGGACTGCTTAATAAAAGCAACGCCTTAAAAGGATGAGGAACTGATAATCGGCTCCAGTACAAGAGGTAATTGTCTTGATGATGTGGCACTCACAGACACACTGACCTCAGCTCTTAATCTTTATCTCCAAGGGAGAAAAAAAAGGAAGAGAACAGGGATTCGAGAATGAGGAGGGATGAATATGTAGAGAAATAGATGAAGGTTAATCAAGAAAAGAAGGTCCAAATGTTATTCTATGACATTTTTAGTTTTATAATTCTGGTCCTGGAGGCTGATTGGTCAAAACAGCAACAACAAAAAAAAGGAAGTATAAAAAAGAAACAACTATTATACAAAAATGAACAGCGTAGAACATTGACTGTATCCCACAATGCAATATGCCCGACTCATTTTTTGAACATTATTTACCCCCAAAAAATGCATTAAATGCTAAACCATTTTTTTTGTTTCCAAGACCATAACTCCACACTAAATGAAATATGCAGGTGGATGAGGTCATGTAACAACAGTGCATTTATCGCTTTCACTTTATTTCAATAGTCCACTTTAGACATTCTAGTAACTATAAGTGACTTTGCAAATATATGTCAACTAAAGCTCACTGATTTGCAACTACAGGTCAACTACCAGTCATTAGAGTATTTGTAGACTGTTAGGTTAGGGTTCAGGTTAAAGTTACTTATAGTCAGTAGAATGGGGTGGTGATGGCGCAGTGGATAAGACACATGCCTTTGGTGTGAGAGACCAAGGTTTGAATCCACTGTGAGACACCAATGTGTCCCTGCAAGACACGTACCCCCTTTGCTCCAGAGGCGTGCGACCTCTGACATATATAGCAATTGTTAGTTGCTTTGGATAAAAGCGTCAGCTAAATGAATAAATGTTAAAGAATGTCTGTTTGGGGAGCATCGATATAAAGTGTAAGCAGACAGTGCTAATACTCTAATGACTGATAGTTGACATGCAGATGATAATATAGTTTGTAGAATGTCTAAATTGGACTATAAATTGTTACCATTTTATCATGGAATAATGCATACTGTTTCAATTAGCAGTATAAAAAATATCAATTGGATGCCAATAAATAAATAAAAAGTTAATTGCACTTTAATTCTCACAGTTTGACTTCATAACTCACAGTATGACTCTCTATCTCACTTTTTGACTTTTTTGTGTTTACTATATTTCACAACTTACCTTCTTTTATTTTTACTCTGAGTTGAAACTGCTAGTATTCTGTTCAGTGTCTGTAATAAAGCAGAGCCTCTTGTACCTTTTTGATTGGTCATATTATGGTCTAAAATACAAAATCGTAAGACACCATCATAATTAATGCTTAAGCAATCAATTGCATTATTACAGTGATTTGATCCTATTTGACATCTTCCGGTACTTGATAGTGAGCCATTAAGTCCTTTAAAAGCTGTGATGTTCCATGCAGCAGCAATTTGCTGGATGTCATATCCATACGAATTATTAAGATGCACACATGATATTTAGGGTGGTGGCTTTCTGTAAATGAGCCTCTTTTTCTTATTTCATGATGGATTTTCTTCTATATAATTATCTGCAGCCGTGTGATTAAGCCTGCACAAAGTAGGGATATTGTTTCCGCAGCTTATTCACAGTTCAGCATGCAATCATCGTTAGTAGGCAAATGATGAGGTTAATGACAGATTTCCCACCTTTTTTTCGTTGTTTTTTTTTTTTACCATGAGGCACATAGAATAAGGGCTCTTTTTGACGTATTGTGGGGGTGGGTTTTGGCAGTGCTAATTAACAAGAAAGACTGAAGGGAATCTGGCTCAAATAAATGAGCTTTAATTGGTAACAGTGTGGGTCCTGTAAATGTGCGCTTGTGTCAAAGAATTCAGGATTAATCAGCACTCGCCCTGCTGGTGCGAACAGAAAGAGCTGCAATGGTATGTAAAGCTAAATTCACAACCTAATCTGAATTTCAATATGCCAAACTTCCTCCTGGGTGACAGCGGCTTCTTCAGACAGTGTGTAAACAAGACTTGGATGCTAAAGACAGCTGTAATAGTCTTGTAAGTGCAAATCAATACATTTAGCAGGGCCTCCTGTTTGTTGGTTGTTGCACTAACACTGTCTCATTTGTATGTGCTGAGTCAATATCGGCTTCCTCTGGCAGTTCTTTTCTCTGTAACACTTTCTATGAAGACCATGCTTATAATAAATTATAGATTCGTTTATACTTAAACATTTGTATGTAAGTATCACTATTTTATAAATGTATTTATAAAGACTCATTAAGATACTGCATTATAAGAACAGATGTATTTGCATTTATATTATTTTTTATAATTTCTTAAAAGTCATGCATTTGCTTTTTGAATGCGCATGCTCATAATCCATTATACACTGATTTATAAGTATTAATTAACCAGGCATGTGGTTCCATGAATGTATTTATAATGATCCAACTTGCATTGCGATAACGCTATAATATTATAGTTACAATGAATTTTTAGTCATTCAGCTTTATTTCTGTCAAATAAGTGAATATATTGTTATTAATAGCCATGTTGTGTTCTTATAAATACTTATTGTGAGTGATAATGCAGTTACTATCATCTATAAATGCATCATTGATGGCTTTAGTCAAGTGAAAACATAGGATGTATAATTTTCCTCAAGCAAATATACATTCAATTCCATTTCACATTTGAAGTTTTTTACTTGTTAATGTAACTAATGAACAATAATTCCTGTAATAAATTAACGAGGGTGTACAGAAATCATTAATGCAAACAGTCAAAACACTTTAAATCTTTGTTTTAACCCCTTCGCTGTCACCCCCCTTTTTGAGAATGGGGGTTAAAATGCACTATTCAAACTTAAATGGTTGTAATTCAAGAATGCTTTGGAATATAGACCTAAATTTGGTCTTGTTTTAAAGGAAACACTCAGCAGATTATTGCAGAAGTGAAAACACTTCAAAAAATTAAAGTATGAAAAAGTTATGGAAGTTTAAATTTACAGTAAATCAAATACACTGTACTATATATTTTTTATTTTATATAAAAATATTTTACAAAATATTTTTTACTATAAAATTACTATAAAATCAAAGCCATATATCTAACCAAGTAATGTTCCAAATTTGAAGTTGATATCACAAAAATTGAAGTTCCCATGAGATTTTGTTTAGGCGTAGTACCAAAAATAGCCACCGGGTGCCATTGAATTACATTGAATTTAGTTGCATACATTCTGCCTTAACAAATTAATAAATTTCTGTCCAAATATCAATTCTGTCACAAAATCTGGAACCTTGAGACTCGGACCTTTCTGACAATATGTGTTTTGTCAAGATTCGAAAAGGTTTTGATCATAAATTATGAAATATTATGATGCCCAAAAGGGGAGGAGCCTGATAAAATATTTTAGAGTACCGTTTCTATGGTAACGCAACGTTCAATTTCAAAGCGGTTTTCACAGGATGAATTCTGAGTTTGTAAGCTTTCAAATGATACCTAATTTATGATAACTACTAAAATATGTGATATAATAAAAAAAGATAATATTATATTTTAAAGGATAATATGCATATTATACTTTTTAGAGGATAATATTATATTATAAATTTTTTTTGAAAAATGCTAGATTATATGTTTAATTGTGAACTTTCAGCATGAAAACCAAAGTTTCAATTATTAAAGGTGTGTGCGTCAACTTTTTGTGACAAAGGTCATAACTCCTGTTATGATGCAGATTTTTTTGAGGTGCACTCTTGTCAAAAAATCGTCGGTTACTCTTCCTACATAATTTGTAGCAAAAAACAGCAGTCAAATATCTATTTAGCAGTCTTAGACCTTTCCAGCGATATATAGTTTGTCATAATTAGATTAGGATTTAATAGTAATATAGCGAAGTAAAGTTAGATATCCCGTGTACGGGATGGTTAATGTTACATACAAACATTGCAACAATATTTCTAAAGTGTAATTTCATATTTTAAAGTATAATATAACTGCTATAAGCAATACCATGCATATGGCTGAGGAGATATAGGTTTTAACAAATCAAAATGATCATTCATGACCTCTGATGCAAACATTAGCCATTAAAGACAGCAAACAGTGTCTCTGGAACTATTTTATAATTGATCATTTAGAAATCAGTGTATAATGGATTATGAGCATGCCTGCGCATTGAAAAGGCAAATGCATGACTTATAAGTAATTATAAAAAATAATATAAATGTAACTATGACTGCTCTTACAATGCAGTATAGGTCTTAATGAGTCTTTATAAATATATTTATAGAATAGTAATACTTACTTATAAATAAGTATAAATGGGGCTATAATTCATTATAAGCATAGTCTTCATATAAAGTGTTACCCTTTTCTCCTCTACTGTCTAACATGGTGTGTGTGATTTGTTGTACAGTGCATGTTTAAGCTAGTCGAACTGCTCTTTAGACAGTGTTTTATCTCCGAAGAATCCTGACCTTCATCTGTCCTGCTGAATTAAGTATCCAGATTTTATGTCTTGATTTGTCTTAATGTAGTGAAGCACTTTGCCAGATTGTTTTCTGCTATACTAGCGTACTGTTTCTCTCTCGTTCAGCTCCTCCTTCGCCACAGTCAAACACAGTAACACATTATCCTCTATGCAAACACACTCCACACACAAAGAACAGTAAGCAACAAACCTTTAAGAGCCATTAAATAATCAAATAAGTGCTATTGATTCCTTCCCCCTTATCTGAATCTCCAAGTCTCTATAGCTAAAGCGCTTTTATCTGATCTTTATCCTGTTAGGAGATCAGGGAGGCTTGATGCTTGGGGCAAGAAACAAAAAAGTTATTGGATATACAAACAAGGCATCCATTTCAGAACCCTCTAATGTCACTGTTTGTGAATGTAATTCACCTTTACAGACAGTAACATGACAAGAGAGAACAACAAGGCACTTCGGCAAACTACTGCTTTTATAAGGAGAACATTTTGTCTAGATTAACAATAAAATAACATTTAAACCATTAAAAATAAAGGTTCTTAATTGCCATCAGTGGTTCCATGAAGAACCTTTACAACCAGTGGAACCTTTTAATTAGACAAAAAGGCTCTTTTAGTGTAAAAGGTTCTAAAATGTTTGTCACACTAAAAATGGTTCTTTTAAATGATTCACAGAAATGTTCTTTATAGGGAACCCAAAATGGTTCTTCTATTGCATCGCCATATGATACTCCCCTTTTGGAACCTTTATTTATAAGAGTGAATGCATATTTATGGTATGCAAAACACAGTATTTAATGAGGCAATAGGAACTGACGACATGGACAAATTCAAACAAAATGGGACAATTTGTAATTCGGCTTTTCAACGAATAAACAGCTCCTGAAATATCTGGAATGTTGACACAATTTTAATCTATTGATGCTGCCAGTTTCAGAAGGTTGCCTTTGAATATTGTCTTGTGGGTGACCCTGGGGTCAAAAGCGTTGATAACCACTTCTCTGAGGCCACAATCTATTAGGTGATCCCCAAGGTCATTTACTAGAGTGTTAAATGAGAAGGAAAATGCTTCATTTCGCAATCACAATAAATAATATTGAGCCAAACAACCTACTGAACCCATGCACTCCAATTTAACAAATAGCAGGCATCAATGAGTTCTAAATCCCATAGCAGCCTCGCCCTAGTGCTGAGGGTCAATGTGACGTTTGAGAGGCTCGTCATCCTGGATGAGGGCGGGGTTATTTACACTCACTCCGAGGCTGTATGGGCACGCCCTAGTGTTGAGGGTCATTATGACGTCAGGTGGGGGCACGCCATCTTTGATGAGGGATGAGGTTTTTTCACTCACTCACTCACTCCAGAGCTGTGTGCACAAGCACTAGGTGACCCAAATCAGTGCTGAAGGAGGCAAGGCGATAGTAACATCCCCAACGTGGTTCATCGAGTGCAAGGTAGGTGTTTTTCTTTGTTTTTGCTTTAGACGCTTAACTCCCACAGGTTTAGTTCGTTCATTTTTGTTATGGTGTAATTTTCGTTTTTATTTTCGAAGAAGTTTCGGGGATATGTATCAGAGCTGTAATTGAGCGATTCAAAGCTCGTGCTCGTGCTCGTGCCTGTTGTGTGGATTTCAGCACCACGGACAGCGCTCGTTAAGAGACGCGCGCCAAAACAGTAAAAATAGACTGAACAAGCACACAACTAGTTATTTAAACACCGAATTAATTATTTTGTGGAAGTCAAGCCTCCATAGTACAAAGAAATTGTCTTCTTTCGAATTAATCATAGATGTGTCCTAGTTTTTGAGCAGATTGAAATAATGAGAATGTCCATTTTTTTTAGACTTGCATGAGATGCATTATGAAATTAATGTTTTCTCAAACAACAAGTAGGGTTATTCTGGACTGTATTTGCAATCATATGCTGTCGAAATTTTTTTTTCCCAATTAATGGTAGAATGTACCAAGCTATAGGCTACTAAAAACCTCTTAATCGGTTAACTGTAAGTTAACTTAATATATATATATATAAACTAAATTATTGTAAAAAAAAAAGAAAAAAAAGAAAAAATGTAAAAACAACAATACAGCATGTGTATATGTATATGTTGCTTTGTTAAATATAAATACATATTTAATTAAGCAATATATGTATACCTTTAAAGTAAAATAAAGTAAAAAATAATATATATATATTTTTTTTTATAAGAAAAACATGCAAATTCCTTCAAAATTCTATTCAAATAATGGAAAAAGGGAGTTCCGGGAAGTCCTGTGTGAAGGATCACATTTGATGGATTTAAAGTGCTAATTTGATCTTTTTTATGCTTTATTTGGTTATCAATTATGTGCATTGGATTGTTTTGTATTGCATTTATATTGTGTTATTATTATTTATAGCATTATTTTGTGATTTGAATGCAGTTGTTTATTAACTCATTGACCATAGTTGATGGAGAGGCCAGTTTTGATGAACTTTAAGTCATTGTGTGGCATTTTACAGTCAAAACAGATTTTAATGGCTCATATATGTTGACATATGAGCATTACATGATTTAATAACATGCAGTCAGCAAAATACCATACCATAATGCTTATCATCAATGTAATTTTTGCAAAGTTTACCATAAATTTCTATATAGCCTAAGCTTACCCTCCATGCTGTTATGTTTTTGAGGTTGTAACCTCATAAAGCAATACTACGATTATGATATAAGTTTTTATAAGTTTGTTGATAGATGATAAACGTGATTGAAGTCTCAAATCATACATTAAAATACAAAGATTTGTGTGTGCTCGCGTGTGTGTTGGGGCATTTAAAGGTTTAACTGTTCTCTATTTCAATCAAAGCTGCCAAAAGTTTATCACATCTCTCCATGTGCAGTGAGCCAACAGACATCAATTGTTCAAGCAGAGCCTTGGGACTTGTAATGTTGGCATTACTCTTCTGTTTTAGGGGGAAGAAGCCAGTACGGATTGCATAACTGTTTATCTAGGCCAGGGTGTGTTTTCTCCGTCATCAGGTCAGATTACAGCTTTATATCTTCCAACAGGGTGTTGGCACCGAATAGTTCCCCCGTAGAGGTTGGTGACAACAGAAAGACACTTTGTTTTAGGGTTCACGTGTGGATCTTTGAGGAAAGCGTGTCGTATTGTTCCTTTATATTTAGATCAGTGTCGATATGATCCGGTTTTAGAGAATAACTGAGGTGCTTGAAGCAGGTGAAAGTGAAAATTTTGATCGCACACTCCACCTGCGTGTGTTCAGTGCCAAGGGACAACACAGCGTGAAGTCAGCACTGCTTTTCCTAACACATGGTGTTTAAAAAGATGTGGTGTATTTGTCTAGAAATGATTCGGTGCTGTTTGCCAAATGTTTCGAGATATTTTCCTTTTTAAAAAGCAATTTCACATTGTGACCTGTACAGAAACATCACATCAGTCAGAGATTATGATATAACACGCTCCTTGGGCTGCATATGACTTTATTGGCCGTGTTGACGGCGCCATATGTCAAACAGTCAGCATACAAATTGTCTGTTCGCTGGAATGTTCTCTTCCCTTGATGACTTTCATGATGACTAATGCCGTCCATGCTGTGCACATGACAGGCTCATGTTCTGCTCTAGGCGTTGCAATGCTAACATGTTCAGGCTCCTCTGTATGGTCAGAGAGATAGTTAGCAGTCCACATAAATGACTGTGGCTGGTGGCTTTAATGGATGGCTTCGTACAAGCTACCTCCGCTCCATCAGATTAGTACACTGGGCTTTATCCCTTCCTGAATGGGACACTCACTTTGGTTTTAAAGCTGTAATCCCCTCTGGTAAAGATGATTGCTTTGAACCTCCCGAACGCTGCTGCACTACACAGCCAACGCTCTGACACAAATATGACAATTATATAATCGTGAAGTTTTCGAATAATCAGTCCATACTTGATTTTTTTTTTTTTTTTTTTTTACGGTAGTGATGTTCAGCAGGTTTTTGTGCCGTCCTTTTGGGTTGCGTCACTTGTCTGTGTGTAATCTATGGCATTTACCCAGAATAGAAACATTTTCTGAGGGCAGACTTTCATCTTTTTTTCCTCCTTTTCAAAAAAAGGACATGTGGTCTTTGATAACACAGCACATTTCACGGCTTGTTCTTCGTGACCGTATCATATCTGCTGTGTGTCTTCCAGTCATCACGGGGAAAAACACGGGTTGCATCCTTCAAAAGTTTGTGCAACCTGCTTTTATGAATGCATGTCATGTTGTGTCATTGCAGTTGAGAACAAGTCTTAGTTTATAGTTGGCCAAAGACAAATTTTCTCAATTTCTTGTAGTGCCTTTCACAATTACATTGCACATGTTTATGCTTTGAATGTCATTCGCAACCCATTTTATCTGAGCGAGTATTTTTTTAATTAAATATGACTTCTCATTTATATGAGAAGAAATGTAGATTGAGACTTGATTTCATCCCGTAGGAATTGTTTGGCATGCGCGAAATATAGCATTTGGAGCCAAGCAGTTGGAGGGGAGAGTCTTCAAAAGTAAGAAAGATGCATGATAACAGGCGAAAAGGAATATAGTTGCAGAGGCGGAACAGGATATTACTTTTTGATTAAAGATTATAAAGACAAGCACATTTTTTATTTCAAACAACGTGCACTGATGTTTTGCATTGCAAGGCTACATGTGCACTGAAAAAGTAAAAAGAGTTGTTTTATATTACAAGTTGACTATTTCATAGAGAATACGTTTTAATAGTGCTCTGCATATGTTGGTAATAATGTCATGGGGCCTGTGGCTTCTTATCGTACAGTGTTTTTTGGCCTAGTTTTTGTTTTGCTGCTGTACTTTTGCCTCATGTTTTATTCACTCAGCTTTAAAATTTCTGCCATGGATATTACATGATCTTTGTAGTTTTTGCATTCGTATTGCGGTAGAGTGTAGCAAAGTTCATTGTTCTAGGAAGAAGGAGGCGGTACGACAGCTGTCACATATAACAAAACACAACATCAAATAAAATAGTCCAGGCCTGGTCCTCTCTCGAGCTTCACTGTCATCGCTCCTCCTTTTATGCGTCGTGCAGGTGTCGCTCATTAGTAATCACGCCACCGGCCCCGTCCCGTTCTCTCACGGCCCTCGGCCTCGTCCTGCTCGCCACATAGAGTTTTATATATCGAACCACAGTCACACTCTGGATATCAAGTACGATGTAAACCCTCATGCTCAAGGGCAAATTGTGTTTATTTTATGAGTATTTAGAACTTTCTTTTTCTTTTGAGTTTCACGAAACTGACACATTTGAAATAATTTGAATTATTTCATTGTTTTGAGCATAATGAACTTGTTACATTACATTCAACTTAAATGTAACTGACTGGGCTGGGATTTCTATTTCCCAGCATGCTTTGCCATGACACTCAAAAGGGAGAATAAATGCTAAAGATAAGTGTTATATAATGTGTTTTTTGTGTGCAAGATTAATGTTAAGTGGTGTTTAATGATTTGTTATTCTAGTTTAGACGAGTTTCTGTTATGTTGGGTTTTTGGGGGGTTATCATAGTGACGAGTGAAGCTTGAGCTTAGTTTGAGAACAGATGAAAATGTTCTGTAATGCCATATTCATTCAGCAATGGCTATGCTGATCAAAGCCATGTGTTACCAATTAGCAAGCTAGCATTTATTGAATTAGTTAATTATAGCTAGTTGTGTTTCCACTACTAAAAATATTTAAATTGAGATTACATGATCATTTAAGTTATATGTACTGTATGAGTTAGCTTATTCAAATACTTCAAGTTAAGAGCAATTAACAAAATTGAGGTAACTGATTGCCTCAAATTTTTTGAGTTCTACCAACTCATTCGGGTTTACTTATTACAACTTATAGTGTATGTGTTGTTGTTCCTCTTAAAAGCTTAAAAGAGGAAAAGCATTGGTACATAAGTTTATTAAAATGATGTTCATTTGCATTTTTATGCAGATATGTTGTTGCATTTTGAATTTGATTCATGACTTATGTTCAAAGCCTGTAAGAAAATGAATTGTTCTTCTCCTAAAAATACCTCCTTTGGCAAAAGTGTGTTACATGTGTGTCCTGAGTTTCCCCCCGTGATTGTGTATTTGGTTCAGTCCTGTATCTCAGTTTTCCCACTCCTCGTTTGTGTTCAGTTCCTTCACCTGTTTCTAGTTAATTTGCCACAGCTGTGCCATGTTTCCCCTATCTGTTCTCTGTGTATGTAAACCCTGTGTTCTCCCTCACTCCTGGTCGGTTCTCGTTCGTATGTACGTTTGTATCTGGTGTGGTTATGTTCCTGGTGTGGTTATGTTCCTGGTGTGGTTATGTTCCTGGTGTGGTTATGTTCCTGGTGTGGTTATGTTCCTGGTGTGGTTATGTTCCTGGTGTGGTTATGTTCCTGGTGTGGTTATGTTCCTGGTGTGGTTATGTTCCTGGTGTGGTTATGTTCCTGGTGTGGTTATGTTCCTGGATTCCTGTTTTGAGCTATATTAGTAAAGATTATTGAATTTGATCTGCTGACTGCTGCCTCTCCTTCAACCTGCACCACACCCGTAACAGAAGAACCGACCGTTACAGCAGCATTATGGGCATCTTCCTCTACCCTCAAGATTCCACCGACCTTCTCCTCAACCTCTCCCAGAATCACCATCCGATCGAGACCTACGTCGAGGAATTCCTCCACCTCGCCCATCAGGTGTCCTGGAAAGAGGCAGCCCTCAAGCACTCCTTCTGGATGGGTCTGGACGATCCACTCTTTGGGCAATTTCCAGCTACTGCCACCACATGTTCCCTTAGGGAATATATCGACAACATCCTGTGGGTGAGTGGATCGTCCTACACCGTTGATGTAACCCCAGATCTCCCTTCTGTTCCTGTCTCTCCACTGTGTCCAGTGTCTCGTTCTACCGAGACCGTCATGCCGATGCATCACGTCATGCCCACCGTGCCAGTTGGAATTTTGGTGGAGCTAAAAGAGGAAGACTGGCTTATTGACTGGGACACAGAGCTACCGCCACTGAGCCCAGCCAAGCCCGCACCGCTGGTTCCGTCCAGCCCAGCCAAGCCCGCACCGCTGGTTCCGTCCAGCCCAGCCAAGCCCGCACCGCTGGTTCCCTGCACGCCTGCCGAGCCTGAGCTTCCCTGCACGCCTGCCGAGCCTGAGCTTCCCTGCACGCCTGCCGAGCCTGAGCTTCCCTGCACGCCTGCCGAGCCTGAGCTTCCCTGCACGCCTGCCGAGCCTGAGCTTCCCTGCACGCCTGCCGAGCCTGAGCTTCCCTGCACGCCTGCCGAGCCTGAGCTTCCCTGCACGCCTGCCGAGCCTGAGCTTCCCTGCACGCCTGCCGGGCCTGAGCTTCCCTGCACGCCTGCCGGGCCGGAGCTTCGCGTCACGCCGGCCGAGCCAGAGCCTTCTCCGCTGGTCCCGTCCAGCCCTTCAGAGCCTTCTCCGCTAGTCCCGTCCAGCCCTTCAGAGCCTTCTCCGCTGGTCCCATCCAGCCCTTCAGAGCCCTCTCCGCTAGTCCCGTCCAGCCCTTCAGAGCCTTCTCCGCTGGTCCCGTCCAGCCCTTCAGAGCCTTCTCCGCTGGTCCCGTCCAGCCCTTCAGAGCCCTCTCCGCTGGTCCCGTCCAGCCCTTCAGAGCCTTCTAGGCTGGTCCCGTCCAGCCCTTCTAAGCCTTCACCACTGGTTCCATCCAGCATAGCCGGGCCTTCACCGCTAGCCCAGCCAGAGACTTTCCATGTCCCTTCTGCCCACCCAGAGACTGTCCCAGAGCCGGTGATTCCCCCCAAGAAAGTTTTGGGGGGGGGGGGGGGATATAGGCCGCCCGAAGGTGCGTCTCCGCCATGGCCGCCCGAAGGTGCGTCTCCGCCATGGTCGCCCGAAGGTGCGTCTCCGCCATGGTCGCCCGAAGGTGCGTCTCCGC